>CAUYRH010046931.1:0-33921 GCA_963574655.1 Perodicticus potto
CCAGCTACTTGGGAGGTGGAGGCAGGAGACTCGCTTGAGCCCAGGAATTGGAGGTTGCTGTGAGCTGTGATGCCACAGCACTCTATCCAGGGTGACAGCTTGAGGCTCTGTCTCAAAAAAAAAAAAAAAAAAAAAAAAAGAAGCAAGAGACTTCTAGGCAGTTTTCAGGGCTAACTTAGTGAGCTAACTTAAATAGCATCAAGACTCGGGTGCTTTCCAACTGTCCATTCAATTACTCTTACTGCATCGGCAGTGGGTACCACTTTGAGCCACAAGGTGCCCATAACAGTTCTTGGCATCAGTTGCAGACACAACCACATTAAGCAAATAAGAAGAAGCACGTATTGGTGTGTCACTGTTTTAAGGAGAAAAACCTTCCTAAGAAGTCTCTCTTAGGCTTTACTCTCAGTTCCCAGTGACCATGATGAAGTTGTTTGTGACCTAGCCAAAGAAGGCTGGAAAAGTGAGTTTCTGGCATCTCTGCTGGTATAGTGGAAGGCAGATTCTGCTGCTGGCTAGGATGAAGGTTGGGATGGAGGGGTATAACAGGGAGGCAGTGTTTTGGGAGAGGCATTCAATAAGGTCTTCCAAATGCACGGTCATCTCTTGCCTGGACTGTGACCAGAGCCTCCTTCTCTTTCTCTTTGTTTCTAATCTTGCTCCTGTTCAATCCCTTCTTTCCACATTGCTGCTGCCAGAGGGGTCTTTCCAAAGTGGATAATTATCTTGTTAATTATATGCTTAGTTGTTTATTGTCAACATCTCTCATAATAATGTACACTATATGAGGGAAGAGACTGTCTGTGCTACTCACGTTTTGTCCCCTGGAGCAGGGCCTCCCACATCCAAGGTTCTCACTAAATGTGTCTTGGCTGGCTAAGTGACTGAAATGCAAATCCGATTCTGTCAGTCTCTTCTTAAAACCCTCACATGGGTTCCTTTTGCTTCTAAGATGAATTCACATCTTCTGGAAATTGGAAGGCCCTTGGTGAAATGGTCTGTGCCTGTATTTCTACTTCTCCTCCCTCCTCTCTATTCTTCCCTCTGCTTTTCTCCAGCTTTCTGGAACTTTCTTCCATTATTCAAATAGACCATGTGTTTTCTTCCCTATGTTTGCCTCAAACTGTTTTAGCTTCTCACTTTGCCTGATTAAGTCCTTCTCTGGAAGCACATTTCAGTTGAAATGTCACCTCCTCCGGAAAATCTTCCAGACCTTTCTCTCACTAGGTGTTGTTGGAAGCCTTCTCTCCCTCCCCCAATAGCACCCTGGACTTCACTGTCAGAGGTGTCATCCCATGCTGTTGTAAATGCTTAATTGTGTTTCTCAATCATCATGATTTTCTTAAAAATCAGCTTTATTTATAAGACACGTACCACACGTATCATTTCATGATTTAAAGTGTACAATTCCATTTAATTGATTTTAATACAATCACATAGTTGTGCAGTCCTTGTTGGGATCAGTTTTAGAACATTTTCATCATACCCCCAAATGCACACCCATTACTAGTTATTCCCAATTCCTCCACCCCACTCCAGCCTAGGCAGCTACTAGTCTGCTTCCATCTCTATGGATGTGCCTATTTTGGACATTTCATAGACAGGACCTCCGTAAGTTGACCACCCAAGGGACTATCAAATTGGTCAACATAACAGAGCTGGTCAACATAAGGAACTAGGCCTGCTATACTGACAAGTATATTTGGTGCATGTCCAGTCTATGAAAATTAGGTCATCTGATTATGCAGCCTTAAAGAAAGATGGTGACTTTACCTCTTTCATATTTACATGGATGGAGCTAGAACACATTCTTCTTAGCAGAGTATCTCAAGAATGGAAGAAAAAGTATCCAATCTATACAGCCCTACTATGAAGCTAATTTATAGCTTTCATATGAAGGCTAGAACCAAATTATAGCACAAGAAGACCGGGAAAGGGGTAAGGGAGGAAAGGGGAGGGGGAGGGTGTGTGGAGAGAGGGTAAATGGTGGGATCACACTTACGGTGCATCTTAGAAGGGACAGGTGAAACCTACTCATTGCAGAACACAAATGTTTTCACACAATAAACGAGAAAATCCCATCAAGGTTATGTTGAACAGTTGGATGAAAATATTTCAGATTGTATATGAAGCCCGCACATTGTACCCCATGATTGCACTAATGTACACAGCTATAATTTAATAATTAAAAAAAAAGAAGAAGAAAATTAGGTCATCTGAAGGAGGTGGTTAATGTAAGGAAATGGTTGCTAAGCCTTACTCTGTGTGGTCAGTGATTGTATTGGTCCTGTCTTGTTGTATCAGAGCCTGATACGCCTGGGGCTCAAAAATAAATATTTGCTGAGTGATTGGCTGACTGAGTAAATGAAAATTTCAACACTCCAGAGCTCATCACTCCCTTTGTTACATCTTTACAATTGTTGTATATGTTTACTGCTATTTTTATCACCCTAAATTGACTTTTTTTGTCTTTGTCTATCTTCCTAGATCGGGAGTTTTGGTCTCACTCATCTTTGCATGTCTTTGTTGTCCACAGAACTTGGCATGCAATGTGTTCAGTGATGTTTGCCAAATGGGTAAAAGAATGAATGAAGTAGCTCTGCCCGTTAGTTCCCTATCGTCAGTCAGCCTCTCCCACTAGGGCTCAACTCGTTTGTTTGTTCATTCTGCCAGTATTTATTAACAACTTAGTATGTTATTTCACACTTCCTTCAGTTTGAATGGTGTTCATGTCATTTTATAAACATCTGGCTAGTCCAAGGTAATCACAGCTCTCTGTAGGCAGAGGCCTTGCCTCTGTAATCCTGGCATCCTTTCTGCACCCAGCCTGGACCCTCATTAGATGCTTTGTGATTCGAAGCCTGTGCCTCTGATGCTTGCAGGCCCCAGACGTTAGGGCAGGGCCAGCGTGGCCAGCAAGGTGCTGCTGTTCAACTCCATCCCTCTAACTGAGCTTTAGAAGGAACTGGTGGTGTCTGAGCCTCTGTGCCCCAGAGCACGCTCACCAGCGGAGATCCGTCCCTCAGAGTGAGTGGATCATGACACAGAGAGAACACTTTGCCCCAGGTAGGCTTGTGTGTACATAGCCTAATGCTCAGGTTAAGCTGCACCATACTCTGCCTGCAGGTCCCCACAGTGGTAAAAAGGGGACCAGTGGGTGTTATCCCTGCAGCCTGGCTCTCGGCTGGCTTCTAGGTACAGAGACAGTGATGGAGTCTCTAGGCCTATCATGTGGGGCATTAGCTAAGCTTTGTGGCTTAGGTTCTGATGAGGTAGGTCCAACTACCCACCATCCCTTAGTTGGGCCACATATGGGCAGATGCTGCTTAGGATACAGGGGGTTCTTCCCATAGGGGTCTTCTCTGAGCAGCCAATTCCATCCTATCCAAGCTGTTTTGACTACAATCCTTCTGTTTCTTGCATTCCCTGGGAAAATGATCCATAACAGCCTAGCAAACCCATGCCTAGTCCTTTGGTTAAAAACATGCAAGCCCTTCGCTGGACCCCGATGGTCTGACAGGCCTCTGCTCTCCTTGGCTTTGGCCTCTTCTAGAGAAGCTCAGTAGTGCTTTTTGATTCCTAGTTGTCTGTGTTAGTTGACTAATCCTCTCCACACTCCAAAGTTGTTCACCCTGGATCGTGTGGATATGTTACATTATATGGTAAAAAGGACTTTGTGGGTGTGTTTAAGAGGTTTAAGAGATCTGGATTTTCTGAGTGGGTCTCATATAATCAAAATGATCCTTGTAAGAGAGCAGTAGGGGTCAGAGAGATGAGAAGTTGCTGTACAGCTTAGAGGGTGGAAGAGGAAACATGAGCAGCCTCTAGAAGCTGGAAGGGGAAAGGAACAGATTCTCCCCCAAAGGAACCATCTCTGTCCACACCTTGCTTTTAGCCCCTAAGACTCATTGTTGACCTCTGACTTCCAGGACTATGAGAGAATAAATTTGTGCCATTTTGAGCCACTAAGTTTGTGGTGATTTGTTGTAGCAGAAATGGGAAATGAATACTTGGTTTTGCCTTGGAATTACAGCTGTCCCTAGTACAAAGGATCTGTATCTGGCCAAATGGGGACATTTGTTTTTTGAACCCCAAGTGAAGCTGTGTTGGTCTCCTTGGGCTGTTGTAACAAAATGCTGCAGGTTGAGCAGCTTAAACACCAGGTGTTTTTTCACAGTTCTGGAAGATGAAAGTCCAAGTTCAAGGTGTCAGCAAGATTGGTTTCTGGTGAAGCCTGTCTTCATGGCTGCCTGGTCCAGTGGCCTTTCCTCTGGACACCAGACTGTTAGATCAGGGGCCCACTCTTAAGACTTCATTTAACCTTCAGAACCACTTTTAAGGCCATATCTCAAAATGCTGTCATGTTGGGTAATAAGGGCTCCATTACCTGAGTTTTTGGGGGATACCATTCAGTCTGTAACAGAAGCCCTTTATGGTTATATCAGGTTGGAAGGGGCAAAGGTTTCTCAGGTCATTTGCGTCCTGGGCCCTCAGTGCTCTTTGCAAATAGGAACATTCAGTAAGAAGACTGCTAGTGCATCACTGTCCTCAAGCTGATCCCCATGTGGGCTTGACTCTTGCTTCTGTAATCCAGGCTGCAGAGGCTAATTTGGGGGAATTTGAGGGGTTTTCATGGGCTCGCTTGAGCAGTCTTTCACTGATGGCGGGTGTAATCCCTCTGGGACAGTCATTGGAAATTAATATAGTGAGCATGTTGAAGCATTGGGAGTTAAGGTACAGCTTCTTGGGCTAAGTTAGTTTGGCCAAAGTGTTTTACACTATGTAGGAAAAGTGTTAGCAATCCTAATTTTTATACACAAAGTATTAGCAATCCTAATTTTTTTTAAGTACCCTCTTTAATAAAGGAGTCAGTTTTTCTTATTTTTTATTATTTCATTTTTTGGGAGTTAAATCCATTTTCTATTTTTCTAGTCCCATCCTTCTGTGATCCAGCTTGATGCTTTACAGATCAAAGGATGCTTCCAGCACCATCCCAGGGGGGCATCTCATGGGACCCAGTCACAGCGACCTCCATCCTAGTGTCTAATTCACAAAGGAGTTACTTGGGGCCAATGACTACTTCACTGAGCTGGGATGTGAATTGTTGGTGGTTCAGGCTGCCTTAGAAACATGAAAGTCTCAGATCAAGAGAGCCAGACTCCCTGTGAAAGGGCATCCTGAGCACCAAAGCCTGGGTTAGCCAGGACCTGCTCCCAGAATGAGATCAGGCCGAGTGCTTTCAAGCATCCTTCAAATTCCCAGCAGGAGGAGCTGTCGAGTTGATGGCCCGTGATGAATGGCCAGAGTACTGCAGAGATCTCCCTGTCATGTAAGGGTATCTTTCTGACTACTTTCTAGAAACCTTATATTGGCAGCAGGCCAAACAGTTCTTGCCACCGTTATAGGCCCTCTCCTGTTGGAACACTGGAAATACCTCTTAGTGGAGCAGCCCATATGTTAGGTGTGGGGTCCCTGCAGCCCGAGAGTGTTAGAGGCAGATCCTTAAGTATTCTTCTTGGAACAGAATTTGGATCTGTAAACAAGAGATGCCAGTCTTAACATTCACCATATGAGACTGATTTGAAAGTGACTAGCTTCTGTTAGCCTGGTTGCCCAGTTTGAACACTGAGATTTTATCTTGCTCTGGTAGGTATCTTGATTTATAATCAGCTATGATGGGACATAGCTCAAACACTGAGAAAAACAGCAGCATATTTGGGTTTATTTGTTCAAGTGGCCAGGGACAATTTGGGGACAAACAATGCCTTATTTAGAGTTGTTTTTTCTTTCTGTACCTCTCCCCTGTGAGCTGACCTCAGATAACCTCCCCCAGCTTGGAAAGACCTGAAATCAGCTTATGGACTACCTGGGGGAGCCTGTCACTACCTAGGAAATTCTTGCTGCCACATTCAAAACTAAGAAAAACTAGCAAAGATCACTATCCTGTCCTCTCCCTCTCCCTGGCTGATGACAGGGAGTCGAGGCCTGAGGATCTAGTTTTCCTGGGGATCTCTTGCTTCCCAGAGAGCAACATGTGCTTGCCTGGGCTGGGAAGCACTCAGATTTATGTTTCTAGGACTATAAACATGGGTTTATCAGTGTTGTCACTATGGCTGGGCTCCTGGGCTGCTGAGACCTGTGGTCCCTGAGTGGTTCCTGGCAGGTAGATAGGTTGTATCAAACCCTGTCATCAGCCACTGGATGTGGATGGGACAGTGAATGAACTGAAGTACCCTAGAAAGTTCTCTTCCATTTGTTGCTGTCTTGGACCATGCAAGGTCCAGTTTTATGAAGACTGCAGCCCCTGAGGCTTTCATAGGAAATAGGATATTGACAGACATGGTGGCAGATGTGAAGGTGACTGCCTTGAAACCACAGCCATCTTGGCAAACCATTATTTTTCTCCATGGAGAACACTGGGCTCCCCACAAGGGAGACAGAGATTCGTGAATTTCCCATCACAGCTTTGAGCTTGGAAAGGATATGCTGGGCAGGCACATGGTCTAGGCTGCCTGCATACTCAGAATGTTCTCTGGCTAAGCACAGGGTGTGGGAGCAGGGATGGAATCAGACAGGGGCCTGCAGGCATGAGGCAGTACTGGCCATAGATCCCTGAGTGTGAGGTATGGGTCTGCTAGGGATTGAATTGTGTCCCCCAGAAAAGATACTGGTGTCCTCATCACCATCACCTCAGATTGTGGCCTTATTTGGAGATAGGGAAGATAAAGTCTTTATTGGGGTTATCAAGGTAAAATGAGGCTATTAGGGAGGGCCCTATTTTAACACAACCAGTGTCTTTATAAAAAGGGAAATTTGGACAAAGACACACACACAGGGTGAGCATCATGGGAAGATGACAGCAGACTCTGCAAGCTGAGCAATGCCAAAGATTGTCAGCAAACCAGGAGCTGGGGACAGGCATGGGACAGATTGTCTCTCATGGCCCTTGGAAGGAACAACACTGTAGACACCTTGATCTTGGACTTCTATCCCCCAGAACTGTGAGACCATAAACTTCCATGGTCCTTTGTTATGGCAGCCCTAGGAAAGCCTACAGGCTTCTCTTATAGACAGTAATGAGCTTGGGCAAATTCAACCAGGAAGATGCCAAGGACCAGGAGGCCGTGTGGACCAAGGGTGATTGACAGCCTGGCTGCTGGGTACATAGTGCCCAGTGCTTTTGTCACTGGGAATGCCAGCCTCACAATGCAGGCTCACGACATCATCTTGTCGTCATCATCGTTGTCATCATATTCGCTAGTATTTATTGTGTTTCTATTATATTCCTGACCTATATGTTACATGTCTTATGTCATTGAGTCCTTACTACTTATAAGGTCGATATCAGTAATCTCATTTTGCAAATGAAGAAATTGAGGCACCAAAAGGGCAGTAACTTGCCCAGGAGCATAGAACTGGTTGGTTGGTAGAGAGGCCTGCATGTAGCCCTTCTCAGCCCCACTTATGTTCTCACTGTTCCCTTAGTGTCCGGCTCACACTCTTGGCATCTCTGCACTGGCAGATTCCCTGCCTGGGCCACTTGCCCACGAGATTCAACGTGGCTGGCTCTCTTTTCTATTTGGGTTTCAACCCTGCTGTTTGTCTCTATGAAGAGCCTTTTACCCTCCTGGTCATCTCGGCAGGGTGCTTCTTTATTTATTTTTATGGCACTCGCCACCATGTGAAAGTGTCGTCTTGTTTACTTGTGAGTCATTTTTTTGTCAGCTGATGACTGATGAGGTTTGTAAATTTGGAAAGGAGCACTTTATTTCTCAGAAAGGGTTGCAGTATGCAGGCACTGGTCGTCTTGAAGTTGAACTTCATGCCTCTTCGTGGGTCACATGTACAAAAAGTGGTGTCCTTATCATGATCCAAGGGTGGAGTTTTCATGCCTCTGACATCAGAAGGTGAAGCAGAGGACAGGAAAGCCCTGACTGTGCTTGCATCCTCTGTAGACTGGAACAACTCCATACTTGGTGATCTCCCACCAGGAAGGAAAGCTGGTCAGTGAAAACCACAAAGGGAGCAGACACTAACAAGGCTGGTTGAATTTAGCCATGGAGCAAGTCCTTCCAAAGGGCTGGTTTCTGTTTAACCCTTCATGAAGAAGCCTAACAGCGGCTACCAAGGGAGGGGGTATAACAAGGAGTGTCCAACCTCCCATCCTCTCATGGCTGGGATTTTAGTTTTTAAGGTTTCTCTGGAATGCTTGCTCTTGGCCAAAAGGGGGTCTATTCTGTCAGTTGGGGGGACTTAGCATTTTATCTTTATTTCTGCTTTGTCTTAACCCATTAAAACGTAAGTTTTGTGACAACAGGGACTTTGTCTGTCTTCTTCAGATAATCTATCCCAGTCACTGGATCAGTTCCTAAAGCATACAGAATGTTGGATAACTCAATCTCCTTGACTCATTTATTCAGATAATTTAATTGAAACTTGAGCTTCATGTTGCATTATGCAAAAGATTCCTTCAGATCTTTTGCTGAACAAAAGACAGCTATAGTCTGTCCTCACAATTCTTCTAGCAGTGCCTAAAGTAGCTGAAGGTTTAATCCCGGGTCTTCCCCAACTCCTTCCCAGGTCTGAAAGGAAAGGGAAATTAACTTTTCCATACTCTTCTCAGGATGTGGAGAGGCTGGTGCCAGTGACTGAGGCCTTGGGTCAGACAGGCAACACAGCACCAATTCATGCTTAGCCTATGGGGCAGCTAAAGCCCCATCTGCCCCGGTTCACACTGGGAGCTGGTACCTTCTACCCTTCCTTTAAGGCAGTTCAGAATGAGGCCCCAGTGCCCTGGGATGGACAGCTATACACACAGCCCTGCACACGCTCCTCTTTGCTCACTGTGTGTCTGTGTTACTGTGTGTGGAGAGAGGCAGAGACACATTCTAGCCTGTCCTGTAAGTCAGTGGGCTCTGTCCAGAGTCTGCCTCAGACACCCATGCATTTGCAGGGCCCTGTGGATGCCACCTGAGTATCTGTGTACAGGGCTAGCTCTAGACCACTAGAGCCACACATGGCTGCCACTGATCATTCATTCATTAATTCCACCACTCAACAGACATGTACTGAAAATCACTGTGTGGGGAGGCAGATCGTGGACCAATATCTATAGGAGCAATTATTAGAGATAGTGTTTTTGCTGGGACACTCTCACAGAGCAAAGTGACACCTGGAAGAGATAGTTGGCATTTATTGCATCAGGCCCTGGCTCTAGACAGAGCCAGCCAGGCCCAGACTTACCACATCCTGCCCACTAGAGCTGAGATGTAATCCCCGTCGGGGCTTCTCCCATTGTCCACCATCCTTTCATGGAAGGAGGAAATACTCTCACTGTTCCTCTGAATGGGCCTCCTGGTAGAGCTGTGTGTGTTGAGAGCATTGGGGCCCTTCTGTAGGACAGCAGAGTCGAGGTGGGATTCTGGCCCTGGCTTCCCCTCTACTG
Source organism: Perodicticus potto (assembly GCA_963574655.1). NCBI lineage: Eukaryota > Metazoa > Chordata > Mammalia > Primates > Lorisidae > Perodicticus > Perodicticus potto. The sequence continues at coordinate 9,446 of CAUYRH010046931.1, forward strand.
TGGGGGAATACTCTAGCAGGACTGGAGGAGAGATGGGGCTCTTCTCTCTCTTTCTGAGGACTTAGCAGGAGGATTGACTCTGCAGTAAATCTTAAAGCATAAATAGGTATTTGTCATTTGCAGACGAGGAATGAGGGAAGTAGCACAATAGTCCTCAGTCCCGAGGTATTGTCCCCGATCCAGGCAGCAGTGGGTGTCCAGTGTGTAGCGTTGAGGGTGGAGAGGCAGAGCGATGAGGTGCATAGAATGTGAGGGTGGCTCAGTTTGGGAAGAGGCTGTGACACCATGGAGGGGGTCTGACCCTGCCCTAGAGCAGTAGGTTCTGGCCTGGCGTGGAATATTCTGCCACACGGATGTAATTAAGCTGTCATCACAAAGTCTATTTTCTTTTTACTATTTTATTGTCAATAGCTTAAAAAATGGAAAGTTGCAAGCCCTGTACATGCTTGTTGAATGAATGAGTGAATGAATGAATGGGAGCCAGCAGGAAAGAAGCCAAAGGTGGTTAGATGTGAGGTCTTAGGTGTACGGCTCTGGCTGTTGGAGGTGCCATCAGCAGAAAGGAGAGGAATCCAGTGTGAATTTTCGAGCTTGAACGTTGGACCCTTTGGAAAGCATTCAGGTAGAAAGAGTGGGATGGCTAAATGTTTTGTTTTTCACAAAATGTGTGGACAGTCCTGGTTCACTACTCCAGAAGTAAAAAATGTTCCAAGCTGTTTTTCCATCGCGAGGACTTCATTTTCCATTACAGTGATGTGTCTCAGAGAAAGGGTAATGAGGGACGGAGGGAGGGCCCTTGGGTGGGGGCAGGAGGTGGACCTGCCAACAGTTCCTTTATGTGCTGTTTTTATCAGGCGTATTGTCGTGAAACCAATTTTCATGTTGAAATGGCTTTTCTCCCCCTAAACAAATTGCTTTTTATATCGTTGAATGGGATGGCAGGCATCCTCTTTGAAGATTAGCTAACTCAGTTTTCAGCCTGTGCTCAAACACGCACCTTGAGAGCTGATCTAAGGGCAGAGTCTTTAACTGGTTTGTTTCTCACAGCTGAATTGATTAATATGAGTGGGATAAAAGAATTTCCAGAAGAATCAGGTATAAGAACAGAAGCTTTGAATTTTGGGAAATAAGTTTTCTACTCTGAGACAGTTGGGCTCAGGAAAATGCACCCCAGAATGGAGAGAATGCCTGTAGTCAAGGTTTATGTATTCATTGCTTTGGTTTCATTTAAAAAAATACCATTTTGTGCTTAAAAGAGTCAGATCTTTGGAGACATTGGTAAATAATACCAAATATATATGCATGTATACCACCAACTACCACCAACTTCCCACAGTCCTCTAGAATTGTCACCGTTCTATGATAATTTACCTTTTCTATATTTCCCTGCTGTGTTTTTCCCTCTAGGCAAATGTTTTTGTAGGTAAAAGATTATTATACATATACTTTTATATCCTGGTTTCTTAAGAAAATAGATTTTGTCATATCATTTATTATACTAAATGTGGTTTTTGAATGTGTGTAATATTCTGCCACATGGGTGTGATTAAGTTGTCATCACACAGTCTATTTTGTTTTTACTGTTTTGTTGTAAATAATTAAAATGAACAGTTGCAAGAATAGTAAGAACTCCTCTATATCCCTCATCTTGACTGGGACATTTGACCACATTTGCTTTGCCTTTCTCTCTCTCTCAATTGGGTATGATGTATTTATACCATATGGTTATAAGTATATCAATATTATTTATATTAAGATATAATTCATTTTCTAAGCCTTGGTATAGTAAGCAGAAGGTATGATGTTCACAAACACTAGTGTATGTTCTGGAGCGTATTTTCCACAAAGTCGCTGTCAGCATACTATGACCATCAACACCTGGAAACTAACATCCTGCATCTCCACCTAATCCAGAGATTCTGTTTGCATCTTCCCAGTTATCCAAATAAAGTCCTGTCCAGCTAAATCCTTCCATCCAGGATCATATAGGCATGGTTCGTTTTACACTGCACTGTATTAGGCTTTGTAGGTGCTGCATTTTTAACAAACTGGAGGTTTGTGGCAATCCTGCTCGAACAAGAACATTGGCACCGTGTTTCCAACAGCGTGTGCTGCCATCATGTCTCTGTGTCACATTTGGGTAATTCTTACAATATTTACAATAAACTTTCTCATTATTATATCTGTTATGGTGATCTATGATCAGTGGCCTTTGGTGTTACGATCATAATGGTTTGGGGGCACTGTGAACCATACCCATACAAAGATGTGTGTCTGCTGACTGCTCTACCCACCAGCTTTGCCCTCATCTTTTGCCCTCTCCTTGGGGCTCCCTACTCACTGAGACACAATATTGAAATTAGGGCATTAATAACCCTACACTGACCTCTGAGTGTTTAAGTGCCAGGAAGAGTCGCATGTCTTTCACTTGAAATCAGAAACCAGAAAAGATTAAGCTTAGTGAGAAAGCTGAGCCAGGCCAAAAGCTAGGCCTCTTGTTCCAAACAGACAGCCACATTGTGAATGCAAAGGAAAAGTTCCTGACGGAAATGAAAAGTGCTCCTCCAGGGATCACGTGAATGATGAAAAGGCAAAACAGTCTTATTGCTGATATGGAGAAAGTTTGAGTGGTCTGGATAGAAGATCAAACTAACCACAACATTCCCTTAAACCAGAGCCTAATCCAGAGCAAGACCTAACTGTCTTCAATTCTGTGAAGGCTGAGAGAGGTGAGCAAGCTCAGAGGAAAAGTTGGAAGCCAGCAGAGGTTGGTTCATGAGGCTTAAGGAAAGAAGCCATCTCCACAACAGAAAAGTGCAAGGCGAGGCCCTGAGTGCTGATGGAGAAGCTGTAGCAAGTTATCCACGAGATCCAGCTATGATCATTGATGATGGTGGCTGCGCTCAACAGTAGGTTTCAGTGTAGATAAAACAGCCTTATACTGGAGGAAGATGCCATCTAGAACTTTCATAGCTGGAGAGAAGTCAATGTATGGCCTCAAAATCCAAAGGATAGGCTGTCTGTCTTGTTAGAGGCTAATGAGCTGGTGACTTTAAATTGGTCCCAGCTCACTGACACTTGTGAAAATCCTGGGGCCCTTAAGAATTATGCTGAATCCACTCTGTGCGTGCTCTAGAAATGGAGCAGCAAGGCCTAGATGATAGCACATCTTTTTATAGCATGGTTTACTGAATATTTTAAGCCCACTGTTGAAACCTACTACTCAGAGAAAAAAAGATTTCTTTCAAAATATGACTGATCATTAACAATGTACCTGGTCCTTCAAGAGCTCTGATGGAGATGTTCAAGGGGAGAAATGTTGTCTCATGCCTGCTAATTAAACCTCTGTTCTGCAGCTGTGAATCAAGGCTTATTATTAACAAATAATTTAAAAATATATTTTGTAAGGCCATAACTGCCACAGATAGTGATACCTCTGATAAATTTGAGCAAAGTTAGTTGAAACCTTTTGGAAAGGGTTTACCATTCTAGATGCCCTCAAGAACGTTTGTGACATTGGAATAGGTCAAAATGTGAACATTAACAGGCATTTGGAAGAAGCTGATTTCAGCTTTCATGGATGACTCTGAGGGGTTCAAGACTGAAGTGGAGGAAGTTTAAGTGCAGATGAGGTATAAATAGCAAGAGAACTAGAATTAGAAGTGGAGCCTGAAAATGTGACTGAATTGTGGCAATCTCATGATCAAATTTGAACAGATGAGGAGTTGCTTTTTATGGATGAGCAAAGAAAGTGGTTCTTGAGATGAAATCTACTCCCGGTGAAGATGCTGGGAACATTGTTGAAATGATAACACAGAATTTAAAATATTCCATAAACTTAGTTGATAAAGGATCAGCAGAGTTTGAGAGGATTGGCTCTAATTTTGAAAGAAGTTCTGCTGTGGGTATAATCCGATCAAACAGCATCGTATGCTCCAGAGAAAACTTTTATGAAAAAAAGAATCAAACAATTCTGTGTACTACACTGTTGTCTTATTTTAAGCAATTGCTACAGCCTTCAGCAACCATTATTCTGACCAGTTAGTAGCCATCAACATTGTGGCAAGACCTTCCATCAGTAAAAATATTATAACTTGCTGAAGACTGAGATGATTGCTAGTATTTTTAGCAGTAATTATTTTTAAATTATTTATGTACATTTTTTAAAAATGTGATGCTATTGCACATTTAATACACTACAGTGTAGTGTTAATGTAGCTTTTACTTCTATGCACTGGGAAACCAAAACGTCTGTGTGACTCGCTTTATTGCAATATTTGCTTTATGGCCATGGCCTGGCAGTGAACCTGCAGTATCTGGGAGGAACATCTGTATTTAGCACCTCCCTGAGATATGGCTTTAGTTTCCTCCTCTTGGAAAATTTTCCCTAGGCTTTGTATTTTGTTTAGTGTCTTAGTTCATTCACGTTGCTATAATGAAATTCCACATACTGGTTAATTTATGAAGAACATAAATTTATTTCTCCCAGTGCTGCAGGCTGGGAAGTCCCTGATCAGGGTCTGGGCAGGATTGGTGTCTGTTCAGGGCTGTTCTCTGCTTCCAAAATGGCACGTTGTTGTTGCATCCTCTGGAGGGGTGGAATGCTTGTCCTCTTGTGGTGGAAGAATGGAAGAGCAGAAAGGGTCTACGCGGGCAGTTCCCTCTCATATTGTACTTTCTGTTCATGAGGGCAGAGTCCTCATGACTTAAATCATTTCCCCACAGGCTCCACGTCTTAACATTACCACAGTGGGGGTTACGTTTCAACATGAACTTGGAAAAGGACACGTTCAAGTCATAGCATTTAGCTTTTCAATTTCATTGCCTGGATGTTTTTGAAGGTTATAGGCCAGTTATTTTCTCAAACATCTCTCCCTTGAATTCATCTGATGTTTTCTCATTGTTAGGTTGAAGTTGTGCAGCTTTGGTGGACATATCACAGAAGCGATAAGGTTGTATCCTTCTCATGGCATTCAGTCAGGTGACGCATAATGTCCCATTACTGGTCATGTTAACTTTGATCACTGAATTAAGGCAAAGTCTGCCAGGCCTCTCTACTGTTAAGTGACTCTGTCTTCTCTGTAACTGAGAGGTATTTTGTGGGGAAATACTTTGAAACTATGTAAATATCCAGTTCTCATCAAACTTTCATTGTTAGTTTTGGTTTCTATTAGTGGATTTTTGCCTGAATCAGTTATTACTAGATTATTACCATATATAACCATATGATAATCATATGATAGCTTTTCTAAGCCCGTCATTTTTTCTGCTTATTGGCATTGTGCTGTAAAGAGCACAATTTTAAAAGAGCCTTTTAAAATTTTCATTCATTCATTTCTATCAGTACGGATTCTGCAATTCCTACTTTATTCCATAAATTATCATCTCCTATCATTATTTTGTGTGTGTTTTTTTTTTTTTTTGAGACAGAGCCTCAAGCTGTCACCCTGGATAGAGTGTTGTGGCATCACAGCTCACCGCAACCCTCCAATTCCTGGGCTCAAGTGAGTCTCTTGCCTCCACCTCCCAAGTAGCTGGGACTACAGGCGCCCACCACAACGCCCGGCCATTTTTTGGTTGCAGCCGTCATTGTTGTTTGGCCGGCCCCCGGCTAGATTCTAACCCGCCAGCTCAGGTGTATGTGGCCGGTGCCTTAGCCCGTTGAGCCACAGGCGCCGAGCCACTCTCCTATCATTATTTTGATGTTAGCAGTAGCCTCTTCAAGCTGGTTCCTGGATCCTTTGGATATAAACATTCTCATCATTCAAGCAGTGATCACCTGACATTTATTTTTTCACTTGGCAATAAATTGTGAACTTTCACCTTGTCATTAAGAGTCCACAGCATTCATTTTAGTAATTTTGTGGTTTCCGGCAAATGAACTTAATGCTTTCACTTTCCTGGTGGGCAAGATTGTTCAAGAGAGATCGCTGTCACATGAGGTGCTCATTTCATTATCGAGGGATGCAGAGTATTACCAGAAATGGAGTTAATCCACAAAGCAGGAACAACCCTAGCATATTTTGATATAATTTTCTCCTGGCTTCTACCTTGTAAACTTGGCTATGTAGCTGCCATGAGTTGTAGACACTGGCTACTCAGGATGCAAAGATACACTATGGTAGCATTCATATAAAAAATTGTGTAAATGTATTTGTGGTAAACTCACTTTTGTTCTTCTGGGTTGATACCTAGTAATGGAATTTCAGGATCAAACAAAAGGTCAACTTTTAGTTGCTTGAGGATTCTCCATACTTCATTCCATAAAGATTGTATAGTTTATTACAGCCCAATTCATAATTGCCAAGTTGTGGAAGCAGCCCAAATGCCCATCAAGCCATGAATGGATTAACAAACTGGTATATGCATACCATGCTATACTATTAAGCCATAAAAGATGGAGACTTTACATCTATTATGTTTACCTGGATGGAGTTGCAACACATTTTTCCTAGTAAAATATCTCAAGAATGGGGGTGAAAAGTATCCAGTCTACTCAATACTATTATGAAACCAATATATAAATGCTTACACACTCATACAAATGATAAAACCCAAAAGTAGTCTAGTAAGAGGGAGAGGTGAAAAGAGAGCGGGGAGGGGTGGGGGGAGTACAGTTGGTGGGAGGAGGGAGGGCATTTGGTGGGATCTCACCTAATGTGCACAATGCAAGGATATATTTCAAAATAGCTAGGAGTAAATTATAAATGCCTTACTACAAAAAATAAGTGAGGTGATGGTTATGTTAATCAGTTTGATTTAAGCCTTCCACATTGTATATCAAGTCATCACATTGTACCCCATAAATATATACACTTATGATTTTAATTAAAAATTAAAGTTTTCTTTCAATATATCTTGAAAAAATTGTCAGCAACCTATACATCAATTAACTAGAGATGCTGTATTCTATAGCAGTTAGAAGAAACTAACTATAAATGGTCCCCAACTTGCAATAGTTTGACTTAAGGAGTTTTTGATTTTATGATTGTGCAAAAGTAATACACATTCAACAGAAATCATACTTTGGGTACCCATACAACCTTTCTCATTTTCACTTTCAGTACAGTATTCCATAAATTGTGTGATATATCAACACTTTGTTATAAAGCAGGCGTTGTGTTAGAATGTTTTCCCAGTTACAGAATAATAGGAGTGCTCTAAGGACATTTAAACTAGGCTAAAATTATGATTATTCTATTGGTAAGATCTCTTACAATGCATTTTGGATTTAATGATATATTCTACATACAATGGGATCATTGGAATGTAACCCCATCATGCATCAAGGTACATTTTTTAGAGTTATATTGATCAATCAATATGTACATATATTTGTGTAGGGGTCTGTGTGTATTGTGCAATCAGAGGACTACATTATTCACTGAGAGTTTGGGAAATAGGATTGGGAATTTAAGGAGAATAATGGAGATCTTGAATACCAATCGTGCTGGATGAGGAAAGGATAATGTCTGACTACAGAAGGATGCCCAGAACAGGCTCTCAGAGAGTGAGGAGGTGACAGGGTTAGGGTATTGGCAAGAGAGTGGCTCCAGGTGACTTGTCCATTTGGGTTGGGTAGGGAGGGAAGAGATTGAGGACTGACAGTTTGGAGAAATTCTAAAGAGTGAAGGTCTTGAATTGTTGAAGAGAAGATGGTTCGAGTGACAGAGTTGGAAAAATTGGAGGTTGTGGGATGAGAGTGAAATTTTAGAGCTCAAGATTTCAGAGTGAGCATGATGTTGGGTAAGGGAAAGGAACAGAATGTGGGCATGTGTGGGGTTTCTTGAGTGGAGTGGAGGTCAAGCTGGGCTCGCTTAGAACTAGCAGAAGGAGTCTGGGAATGGAGCAAAATACATGGATATAGATATGGGTATATGGTAAAAGTTTAAAAGCATGCAGAGGAATAATAAGTAAATTTAGCTCAGCTCTGCACCAGAGGACCAATGCAAATTATTAGGAACTGTTTTAATGCTGAATCATCAAGGGAGGTTAATTAACAAATGGAGTCAGCCACTTCGTCATTGACATGAAACTGAATCATCACCAAATAATCTCGAATCCAATTATTATCCGTTTTTAAGGATCTTGTACATTCCCATAGAAAAATAAGTTTCCTCCTGTGACCTCCCTAGCCCTTCTCCTCCTTGGGTTTCTTAAATTGTAGATATTATAGCACTTAATCTCTTAGTGCCGTAATGGCCTGTTTGGGTTTCTGCTACTCTCCCCACCCTGCCCCATTGTGAATGCTTTAAAGGTAGGACCAGGTCTTGCTCAGCTTCATGTCCTCACCCAAGTCTGGTCCTGGAAAGCCCATGGGTACAAATTGGGCTGGAAATTGTGGTGCTCTAAGGAGGTGAGCTACAGTGCTGTCCACCAACTAGGAGTTGGTCTCTTTGGTGTTGCCTTAATGAAATATCTCAGACTGGGTAGTTTATAAAGAAAAGAGGTTTATTTGATTGTGGTGGCTATAAAGTTCATGACTGGGCGCCTACATCTGGTGAGGCCTCAGGTTGCTTCAACTCACAGTGGAAGGCAGACAGGGAACTGAGAGCCAGCATGTGCAGAGATCTCATGGCCAGAGAGGGCAAGGGTGCTGGTACAAGGCTCTTCTTCACAAGCAGTCCTGGAGGAAACTAACTGAGCAAAAACTCACTCACCCCTGATGGAGGGTCTTAATCTATTTGTAAGGGAGCTCACCCCATGACCCAGACATCTCCCACCAGGCCCTGCCTCTCAAAGCTCCACATGGGCGATCAAATTTTAACATGAGATTTGGAGAGGATAAACCATATCCAAACCATAGTAGTACTCCTCCATTGTTTGGGTATACCCTAATTTATGTAATTTTTCTATTAATGGATGTTTGAACATATTCTAATGTTTTTAATGTTGAAGATTTTATTGTAGAAAATTCGAGTGTCATGATGCCCATGGGCCCATCACCCAGCTTTGACTTGGACCAAGCTTGTTTACTCCCATTTACCAACCCTCCTCCTCCCTGTTATTTTAAAGCAAATCTCAGACATTATATTATTTCATCTGTAATTATTTTAGAATATATGTCCCAAAATATGAGGACTTAAGGAACCCCACAATACAAATATCACACCCCACAAAAGTGATAATAATTTCTTAATATTATTAAATCTGATTTTTAAAATATATTTAAAACATATATTTAATATATAAATACATATATAAAACCCATAAAAATATGTAAAACAAGGCTGTGATCACTAAACTAGTTCATACTACATTCCAAATGTGCACAAGTTTGCCTGCAAAATACATTTCTAGGTTTGGGATCCTCGAGTTAAAGTGTGCATTTATAATCTGAATATAGATTGCCAAATTGCACTTCAAAGAGTTTATACTAATTCACACTCCTGCTACCAATCCTTGAAAGGGCCAGTTTTCCCACAATTTTATCCACACAGTGTGTTATCAAACTTTTTGATCTTTATCTGCCTTCTAGGTAGAATATATTATACAAGTGTACTTTTAATTTGCATTTCCCTTATTATGAGTTGGGTTGAACATTGTGTAATATGTTTAAAAGCCAATTGTCATTCCCGTCCTGGGAACTGCCTGCTCATGTTCTGTGAAATTTTTCTTTTGGTTTGTTGGCCTGTTTTCTTATTGATACTGTATAAATGAAGTTTTAAATATGAGGGAAATTAGCTCCTCTTTATAATACAAGTTGCAAATAGTTTTACTTTGTTTCTGATTTTTCACTTTGCTTACCCTGATTTTTTTCATGAAAAGGCTTTTAAGGTTTTATAGGACTTATTGGTATTTTATTGTATTCTTTGGTTTCTGTTACCAACTTAGTGTGGCCTTATTCATCTTGAGTTTACAAAAAATTTCCTTGTTTTTTCTATTACAATTATTAAGTTCTTTTTTTATTTTTGTTTTTTTCTATTTTTTTAAATTTGTTTTTTATTTCAAATTAATATGAGGGTACAAATTTTTAGGTTACATTGTTCTCACTTCCAGGGTAAAGTTCCCTTTGTAAAAGAACCCCTCACCTAAGGGGGCGTGTCATACACGTTCACAATGTGCACATTAGGTGAGATCCTGCCTCATACCCTGTCTTTTTCTGCCAATTATTAAGTTATTTTATATATGTTTAATCTTTCATTATTCTGGAATGTATTTGTGTACAAGTTATGTGTGAACTCATTCTTTTTTTTGTGGATATCTACTTAGTTTTTCCCATGTTATTGAATCCATCTTTCTTTGTTATTTGAAATGTCACTCTCACCACATACTAAATTTCTGTATGTATCCAGATCAATTTATAATCTTTCAATTATTTTCAATTGAGTGCCTTAACATTTATTTAGCTAATCACTAACTGTTTGTATACCCTTTTAAAAAAATCTTTGTTTGCACTTCTTATTTTTTTAGTGTAAGTTTCTACAAATGAAATTGCTGAGTCAAACCAGCACAGAGTATTTTTATTATGGAAGTTGACAAGTATACACAAAAGTTGAGAAAATAGTACAAAGCCTTCAGTAGCCACTACTGAATTTCAATGATTTGCACAATTGTACCAATAAGATTTCATCCATCACTCCTGCTCCCAATGTTTGTTCCTGGAATATTGTGAAACAAAGCCCAGACATCATATCATTTCATCTACATCTAATTTAGATCAGCATATTTCTCCAAATTAAATTTGTATAGTTATCTCAGAAATATCCACTTAAGATTTGCTCTAATCAGTATCTGAGCGGTATCCATATTTTGGAGGCTTTTGTGTCTTACCGTTCAATTGTACCAATTTATACTCCCACCAGCACTGTGTGAGTACTGCTATTACCCTGTCTCCTTCACCGTATAAGGTACATCCTCAAACAAACCTGTGGATATTTCTTGCAGCTGCTAGAGTCAGAAATCTTAGAGCCCTCCTGACTTCCCTCTTTCTCTCGCCTCCCATGCTGTATCTTTCAGGACATCCTGCTCGCTGAACCTTCACCTCCATCCAGAATCTGCTCACTCTTTTCTTCTCTGTTGCTACCATCCTTTCTCACCTGAGCCACTGCTGCAGCCTCTCTCTGCTCCCAGATTCTCCCAGCAGCCAGAGGCATCCTTGACATGCACAAGTCAGACCCTACCACTCCTCTCTATTACAGGCTGCTGGGCCTCCCACCTTACTGAAAGTAAAAACCCGAACTGTACATGATTTGCCTTCCCACTCATTTGCTCTTGGATCTTGTCTGCTTCTCACCCAGCTCCACCTCATTCCCATTGCTCAGTCTTCTCGATGTTCCTCCAGCTCGCCAGGCCACTCCCCCTAGGGATTTAGTGCTGACTTTTCCCTCTGTCTGGAACACTCTCCCCACGGCTACCACTCTTACCCTCATATCTTTGCTCTCAAATGTCTTCTCACAGCACCTCAGTGACTCTGCTCTGAATTAAAATTGAAGCCTCTTCTTCGGGCCATGCCAACAATTCTGCACAGCTGTCTACTCCTCCATTTTTTTCTTTTCCTTAGCACTTTCCTGTGCCCCACGTCATTTACTTTACAGAGTGCCCATTGTTCTCATCTGCCTTCCCCCGCTGGACTGCAGACACACCTGGCCAGGATCATTGTTTTGTTCAGTGTCATGTTCTAATCCCAGAAGTGCCTGGCACATAGTTGACACTCAATAATACTTGTTGACTGTGGGCAGCACCCGTAGCTCAGTGGGTAGGCACTGGCCACATACACCCAGGCTGGCGGGTTCAAACCCAACCTGGGCCAGCTAACTAATAATGATAACTGCAACAAAAAAAATAATGGGGCGTTGTGGTGGGCACCTGTAGTCCCAGCTACTTGGGAGGCTGCAGCAAGAGAATTGCTCAAGCCCAAGAGTTTGAGGTTTCTGTGAGCTGTGATACCACGGCACTCTACCGAGGGCAACATAGGGAGACTGTGTCTCAAAAAAAAAAAAAAATTTGTTGACTGAATATGAATCGGATAGACAAAAGAGAGTATATTATGGCTATATTCATCTGCACTAGAAAATTAATAGTAAATAATTCCATAAGTGAAAAACATTAATAGTGAAGCTATAATTCTTTTTCACATGATTTTTGGCTAGCTGTATTTTTCCATTTGGGGGAAAGTTGGTTTGTCTTTCACTGTTGTTTTGTTGTAGCATTCTGGTAAAACTTTATAGTATATGAAAGATTGTTTCTTTGTCTGTCATATGTCAGTTCATATTGGCTTTTTTCCCCTAGGCTGTCTCCTTCTTCATTATTTCATTTATTTATTTTTTTGAGACAGAGTCTCACTCCATTGCCCAGATTAGAGTGTTGTGGTATCAGCTTAGTTCACAGTAACCTCAAACTCCTGGGTATAAGTGATCCTCCTGCCTCAGCCTCCTGAGTAGCTAGGACTACAGCGACCCACCATGATGCCTGGCTAATTTTTCTATGTTTAGTAGAGACAGGGTCTCGGTCTTGCTCAGGCTGGTTTTGAAGTCCTGACCTTAAGTAATCCGCTGGCCTCAGCCTCCCAGAGTGCTAGATCACCAGTGTAAGCCGTCACATCACTGTTCATTCTGTTGTTGTTGGTTTTTTTCCTTTCTTTTTAAATTTTTTTATTAGATCATAACTATGTACATTACTGCATTTATGGGGTACCATGTGCTGATTTTATATACCATTTGGAATGTTTACATCAAACTGGTTAACATAGCATTCCTCTCACTTAATTAATTGAATTGTACCAGTCTAATTTCAATTCTTGCTTAAAAAGATCTTCTTTTGTCACCTAGTTATTATTGTTTTAATTCCCTCTACTTTTTTATTTCTCAGAAGTGGGTCTTGGTATATGGTGTGCTGTATAGTTATAATTTATTTTTCTTCCAATTTCTTAACAGATTATTGCAGCCTATACATTGGGTACTCCTCTTTTTTGCCAGTAGATTTGCAATGTGCTGCCTTTACCACATAGTTTACCTTCCTGATCCCCAAATCGACAAGAACATGGGTCCCAAGCCAGGTCACCTGCTCTTTAGGAGAAATTTGGAATGATGTGTGTGTGTGGGTGTGGGTGTGTTCATTGCCTGTGTTCTGGAATAGTTGGCTTCCTCTTTTGTGACTCACTTAGGAATTAGTGTCTGGGTAGAAGTCCTAAAGCAATTTTCCCTCTTTTCTGAGATCCCCTTTTTAATATCAAAGGGCTAGGATGATGTGATTCTGCTTCAGTTGATTTCAGATTTGTTTCTGAAGTGGGAGTCAGCATGAGGCTTTGAAGATAGTCTTTTCAAAGGTGAAGACTTATTTTGATAAAGAACCAGCATGTTAAAACAAAATGAGAAAGTTGGCAATTTTGAGCAGGTAAATTACTTCCTATTGATAATGGGATATTTATGCAGCCTGCAAGTGGAGAGCAATTTCTTTCATTTTTAGCCTCTTTATCAATTATCAGGAAGGCCAAATGGACTGGGAAATAGTGCCCAGGGAACAAATGGGAGGGCTGCTGTGCAGGAATTTGGGGAGCTACAGGAGAAAGTCGTTCTTTTGGCTTCTTGGAGCTGCTCTGAGTTAGTTTCAACAATTGCCTTTTCCTTTCCACAATTTACCCTTAAGTTGTCTTAAATTCCGTCTGGCTCCTTTTTTGCAGGCAGTGACTCCAGAGGCTATTCTATTTGTGAGAAAATTAGAAACATGACTTGGGCCATGTTTAGGTGTATCCTTGCACCTGAGGAGAGGAAGGACAAGATTGATACCAGCTAGAATTGAAAAAAAAAACCAAAAAGCACACAACAGAAGGGGAATTCTTTTATGGATTACAACCAATTCCTCCAACACCCACCATTTGTCATTTCTCCCTGAGTCTCAGTGCCATGAATTATTTGGCAGGTGACTTGATGAGAATTTTTTGTTTCATGGGCTTGGCTGCTCAGGCAAAGTTTTCTGCATGCCATGGGAAGCGAGAAGTCCTTTGGGCTGTGTTTTGGGAATCGGGGAGCTCTTTTGGTCTAAGATGCTACAAAATGGATGAATTAGGAATGGCAAAGACAAGCTGAACAAGTGTCCACTGTCCTCTTCCTCTGTGGGGGTCACTGTTAACTGGTAAATAGCTGTGGCAGAAGGACACTGCCTGCTCATGCCTCCTCCCTAACCCAGGGCTGAGGTTGTTATTGGTGGGGGAGAGGGCAGGGGTAGCAGTGGGGGTGGGCCAGAGGTACATACCTGGGAGGTTTTTAAAATTTAATTGTATTTTGGAGACAGATTCTCACTCTGTCACCCTGGGTAGAGCGCTGTGGCATCATAGCTCACAGCAACCTCAAACTCTTGGGCTCAGGAGATCCTCAGCCTCCTGAGCAGCTGGGAGTATAGGTGCCCGCCACAACACTTGGCTAGTTTCTCTATTTTTAATACAGATGGGGTCTTGCTCTTGCTCATACTGGTCTTGAAATCCTGAGCTCAGGCAATCCACTTGCCTCAGCCTTCCAGAGTTCTAGAATTACAGGTGTGAGCCACTGCACCTGGGTAATTTGTTTATTTTTTTATTATGAGTTAGTAAGAAGGTACATTACATTTAGGTTACATTATTTGTATTTGTAAGGCAAAATCCAAAGTCTGGGTTGTAGTTGAGTCCTCACCCAGGAAATGTGCCATATATCCCCATGTACCAGATAGGTGGGAACTAATTGAGACCCTGCCCCCTTTCCCTCTTTATTGAATTTAATTGTATTTTCCTCTTGCATGGACCTGTAGCTGTCAGTCTGCTGTTTTCAGATTAGTAGCGAGTACATGGGATGCTTGCTTTTCCATTCTTGAGATACTTAGGAGAATGTTCTCCCAACCCATCCAAGTAAGGAGCTTTTAGACCTGCAAAGACTGAATTTTCCACCCAGCAAATGTTGTATAAGATGGGTAGTCCTAGTAGGGTTGCTCAGACAAAGACCTTTCTCTGTCCTTGGAGAATCTATTATAACATCCTCCCAAGGCTGCAAGGAGGATGGTTTCTCAGGGGCAGGTAGCCTGTGCTGCTTTGATGGCAGTGAGTAAGAGCCAGTTTCTCAGCACAGAAGATAAGAAGCAGGGTGGTTTGCCTACAGGAGCATTGACGGAGGAGGACATTGATTCAGGGAGACAGAGAAACAATGGGAGATGTCCTAGGACAAGCTGGAAGGCAGCTGAGGAAGAGTGATAAAGAGAAAGGTGTGTGCCAGGGAGTGACAGTGAGATAGTGTGTGTTCTGGGGGGGGGTAGGAGGGGGGCGGCTTTGCCACGTTTTGGATAAAGAACCATCACTGGGGAGTGAAATCGATTGAGCATACTAGGGTATGTGTTAAGAAACAGAGGAGGAAGCAAAGAAAGGAATGAGACAGAAAGTAACAGTATTAGAGTACCACATCTGGAAAGGATGCAGAGTGTTTCAAGGAGGTTTATTGGATTCAATAAAGCCAGAGCTGGACAGTAGTTAGAGAGGAACAAACACTTTTTTTCAGGAACTACTGTAGTGGTGGCAGAGAGACCTCTGTACAGAACTGGGCTCAGTTCTGATATGGCAATAAGTCGGGTGTATAGCCAAGGAACAGGGTGGGGGTCCATAGTTGGAAAACTGCTAAGAGGAAAGGGGGCTAAGGGGGAATTCAGTTAAACTTTTAATTGGGTGAGATTCTTGCAGCCAATAGGCCAGGGTGAGCAGGCATCACATGGAGGGTAGCGGGGGATGACGAAGCTGACCTGGTATGGAGTATGGGGTGGGAGTTTCTCTCTAAACTGACTTAGCAGATTTTTGCCCAAACTGGGCACTGTTGGTCTGGCAAGGACAAGGCTTCTTCCAGAAGAGGCTTCAATTTTGGATTGAAGTTTGGTCGAGGAGAAAGTCTCTTTTCAGTTTGAAGAGGTCAAGTATGAAGATTAGGAGTTTGGACTCCGGGCCTGGGTTCAAGTCACCACCCTGATGCTACCACATGACCTTGGGTAATAACCAACACCCCCTCATGGGTTGCCAAGGAGAGCACATGGCTTTCTTGAACCCTGTGCTGTACTGATGCTTCTCACTTAGCATAGATTGTCAGGAAAAAATGACTGTTTGCAGAATAATACTCTACAAGGGCCAGAGAAACCATCTGAGTCACAGCCACTGAGCTTTCCCCACTGTGGGTTCAGTGTTGGTCTTTCCTTTTCCTGCTGAGAAAAATTCTCTGCTTGACCAAACTTAACTCAGCCTCCTGAACTTCTTCTTGTACCTATCTCTACACTTCCTTATGAAATCTAGTTTTAGCAAGAACCTTCCTAAGGCATTTTGGCAAGAAACCCTCACCCTGGAGACCTGATCACCCTTGAAATCTCATCAGGGTTCTCATCCTCCACCATCCCCAAGGTGATATCTGGTCACTTGGGCACTGTCCTCAGCAAGAATCCAGGTAGGTCAGTTTAGCAAGAATCTCCCTTAACCATGATGTTTCTTCTTAGTTTAGGTTACATTATTTGTGACCCCCAGGCTGCTGCTGTATTCTGAGTTGAGCATAATCTCTTTCTCCCACCACCAAAACTCATTGCCATGGTGATGGTCATGAACAAATTCTTTCTCATTCTTCTTTAAAAAGTGTATTTGAGTTATTTGTTCCCTAGCTCTACTTGGGTCCCGTGTTTGGTAGGATGACTTGGTATCCTGGAAGCTGGTCCTAGCCTGTACAGTGGTGCCTGACACACAGTAGGTGCCAAAGCAGTATTTGTTGCATTGGATAGTTTAAAGATCAACTTAGCGCTTAGCTTCTTGACAGGATACTCACTTTCTTGATAGGATTCTCAAAGGCCCTGGTTAAGGGGAACAGGGGGACAGCCATGCCCAAGAGAACTCCCTTCTCTCAATTCAGTTTATCTCCAGATTTTTCTGGAACTTGGATTTTGTTCTTCGGGCCTGCTTATCAATGCTACATCCACAAAATAATTTTGTTTTTTCAGATGCCAAGTATTCTTTGATCTCCAGATAATAACTTTTATAGCTTAGGAACAGTGATTTAATGAAACATTAACTGTATTGGGTGGCGCCTGTGGCTCAGTGGGTAGGGCGCCAGCCCCATATACTGAGGATGACAGGTTCAAACCTGGCCCTGGCCAAACTGCAACAACAAATAGCTGGGCGTTGTGGTGGGCACCTGTAGTCCCAGCTACTTGGGAGGCTGAGGCAAGAGAATCACCTAAGCCCAGGAGTTGGAGGTTGCTGTGAGCTTTGACACTATGGCACTGTACTGAGGGTAATAAAGTGAGACTCTGTCTCTAAAAAAAAAAAAAGAAAGAAAAATTAAGTGTATTGATTATTGCCATGTTGTTTCTGGATAGATTCCACTCAATCTGTTGCTTGCAGACTCATCCAGTATTGCCTCTTGTGCTGAATGGTGCAATTCCTGCTTTCTGCATCCCACCATTGGCCTACTTTTCCCTGAGAAGGTGCTTGCTGCCATGAGAAAAATGACTCCTTTAGGGAGGGGCTCTGGGAGTCTCACCTGTTGCTGGGTTTGCTGACCCACGAGTAATGGTCCATCTCCTCTTAGAACAAGCTATGTAACACTCTGCCCTAGAAACAGTCTGGGCCAGGATTCAGGAGAGCAGCTTTCTCATCCCTTTGAGCTCTTTCTTATTCCTTTTTAGAGGATCCTTTTTCCCCTCCACTGAGTCCTGGCCCCCCTCCCTGGATGCATATGATGCTTTGGGCACAGGCATGGGTGTTTTCTGGGCACCCATGTAGGGCCCTATGTTGAGCATAGGGTCCACTCATGGTCCTGAGATCACTCTGCAGGTCTTTCCTGACGTGATCTAAATTGTCTATTTTTCTATGAAGCTTACTTTTTTTTTTATTAAATCATAGCTGCGTACATTAGTGCAATCAAGGGGTACAATGTGCTGGTTTCATATACAATCTGAAATGTTTTCATCAAGCTGTTTAACATAGCCTTCATGGCATTTTCTTAGTTATTGTATGAAGACATTTGTATTCTGCATTTAGTAAGTTTTGCCTGTACCCTTCTAAGATGCACCATAGGTGTGGACCCACCAATTACCCTCCCTCCACCCCAACCACTGCCCTCCCCTCCCTTCCCATATTCTTATGCTATAGTTGGGTTATAGCCTTCATATGAAACCTTTAAATTAGCTTCGTAGTAGGACTGAGTACATTGGATACTTTTTTTTCCATTCTTGAGATACTTTGCTAAGAAGAATATGTTCCAGCTCCATCCATGTAAACAGGATCCTCTCAGTTTTTAATTCTTAGTAGAGACGGGGGTCTCACTCTTGCTCAGGCTAGTCTTGAACTCCTGAGCTCAAGTGATCCACCTTCCTTGGTCTCCCAGAGTGCTAGGATTACAGGCATGAGCCACCATGCCCAGCCCCAACATCATTTGTTGGAAAGACTATCCTTTCACCATTTAACCATTGGTGTCCTTGTTGAAGACCATTTGACCATAAATGTGATGGGTTTTATGTTCCTTTTTTTGTTTGTTTGTTTGAGACAGAGCCTTAAGCTGTCACTCTGGGTAGAGTGCCGTGGCATCACAGCTCACAGCAACCTCCAACTCCAGGGCTCAAGTGAGTCTCCTGCCTCTGCCTCCCAAGTAACTGGGACTAGAGGCTCCCGCCACAATGCCCAGCCATTTTTTGGTTGCAGCTGTCATTTTTTTTTTTTTGAGACAGAGTCTCACTTTGTTGCTCTCAGTAAAGTGCTATGGCATCATAGCTCACAGCAACCTCAAATTCTTGGGCTCAAGCAATTCTCTTGCCTTAGCCTCCCAAGTAGCTGGGACTACAGGTGCCTGCCACAACGCCCAGCTATTTTTTAGAGATGAGGTCTCACTCTTGCTCAGCCTGGTCTCCAACTTCTGAGTTCAAGCAATCTACCTGCCTCAGCCTTCCAGAATGATAGGATTACAGGCATGAGCCAACGCACTTGGTCTTGTGCACTTTTTAAAAATTAATATATTTTCTTTAAATTTACTAATTTTTAAGTGTAATAAATGCATTTAAAATGTTCTTGTAACAGCTTTATTTCTTTATTTAGAGACAGAGTCTCATTCCATTGCCCTCACAAGAGTGCTATGGCATGGCAGCTCACAGCAACCTCCTGCTCTTGGGCTTAGGCAATTCTCTCGCCTCAGCCTCCTCAGTAGCTCAGACTACAGGTGCCCACCACAATGCCCAGCTATTTTTTGTTGCAGTTAGGCGGGGGCTGGGTTTGAACCCCCACCACCCTCAGTATATGGGGCTGGGGCCCTACTCACTGAGCCACAGGCACTGCCCTGCAACAGCTTTAGTGAGATATAATTCACTTGCCGTACAATTCACCAATTCACAGTGTACAATTCAATGATAGTACATTCATTGAGTCATGCAAGCTTCACCACAGTGAATTTTAGAATACTTTCATATCCCTAAAAAGAAACCCCATACCCATTATCAATCGCTCATCATCTCCCCCCCACCAAGCCTCCAGCCCTAGGCAACCACTGATCTACTTCCTCCATAGATTTGTATTTGGGAGGGCATTTCTTCCATATGTGTTCTTTGATAGGTTGGTCAGAGGAACTCCCAAAACAGAGCAAGAATAGGCCACTCCATTTTGAGTATAAGGCTGTTCAGTGACCTCTGCCGAAACTACCTCCTTCTGGGACCCAGCCAGAAGAAACAATGAATGAAGACAATGGCTGGGGGCGGGGCGGTGGGGGGGAGGCGGGAGCTAAGCTTCTAAGAACAGAATAGTCTCAGCGGGAAGCCAGCTGGAACCATACCTGGCAACAGTCACTAGCACACCAAAGTAACACTCTCCCCTCCTACCCTACCTAAAACCTTTAAAAGATCAGCACTCTTACTCTTCGGGGCTGATGCCTGTTGAACCTCAGCCCATTTTCATCGAAGTGCCAAATAAACTTTTTAACTATTGCTGTACCTTTGGCTTTGTGACTTGACTGAGTTGACCGCTACCTTACACGCTCAGGTGTCAATCCACTAGTTCAATTTAGTATTGAGTACATGTGGTGTTTGTTTTTCCATTCTTGCAAGACTTCGCTAAGAAGAATGGTCTCCACCTCCATCCAAGTTGTTACAAAAGATACTAGATCATCATTTTTAAAAATTTCTAGAATGGAAATCCATTATCCGTAAATAAAAGGTCACACTAAAAATGAACACAATGGGAACTGTCATTGAATTCTAGCCAGGGAATTCCAGGTGGGTGAATGCATTGCCGTGCTGGGGGAGTATTGTGCCAGGAATGTGTTGGAAGCTCTGTGCCACTTCCAGAGTGTTGGAAGCTCTGTGCCACTCTCAGCCCACTGTCTTGCCCTATGCATCTCTTCCATTAGGCTGTTTCTGAGTTGTAACCTTATAAATCTATAAACCTAAGTGAAGTATAGAAAAAAAAAATTCTAGCCAGAAACTGCTGGCTGAAAAGAGATTAACAGGAATTAGATGTTCAAGACATACTATGTATTAGCACCAGACAGGCTTTCTCTTTGGCATAAACCGACTGAAAGCCAAGTTAAGAACAAAGTGCTTCCTGTTACTTAATGAATGCCCTCTGACCATCAAAAATCATCTCACATCCCGGGCAAAGATCTTTTCCAGTGGAGACGCACCACCCTAGGACCCTAAAGGGGACTCTTGTCACTGATTCCCATTTCCCAAGGCTCTCCCACACACCAAACTGTCCTGACACTGTTGGTTCGTACATTCCAGGGTAGGGTGGGGACAGGAATGGACTGGAAGCTGCTCAGGCCTCCTGCTGGGGCCGGATGAAAACCGGAGGGCAGGAATCGGCAGCAGCTGGGGAGGCTGGGAAAGGGAGCCAGGTCCTCAGGCAAGACAGCTTCTTGGGATTCTTCGCTGGGGACAGGGACAAGAAGGTGTGGATTCTCGTTTTGCTGATGCTTCTAATTCAATGAGTGACCCTGAGGAAGACTTTGCCTTTTTCCAACCTTAGTTAACACATCTGCAAAACCAGAAACGAGCACGAGATGATATCTTTGTCACTGCGTCCTCCTCAGTAATAGACGATTTCTAAGGACCCTCCCTCTAACTGTAACATTGAACTTCCTCTCTCAGCTTAGTTATCTGGCAAAAAAAAATTTTTTTTTCTTTTTTAGAGATAGGGTCTCATTTTGTCACCCTTGCTAAAGTGCTCACAGCATCCTCCAACTCTTGGGCTTAGGCAATTCTCTTGCCTCAGCCTCCTGAGTAGCTGGGACCACAGTTGCCCTCCACAATGCCTGGCTATTTTTTGTTGCAGTTTGGCCGAGGCCAGGGCCTGGTTTGAACCCGCCACCCTCGGTATATGGGGTCAGTGCCCTACTCACTGGGCCACAGGCGCCTCCCTGGTTAAAAATTTTTAAAAATAGGGCGGCGTCTATGGCTCAGAGGAGTAGGGCGCCGGCCCCATATGCCAGAGGTGGCAGGTTCAAACCCAGCCCTGGCCAAAAACTGAAAAAAAAAAAAAAGAAAAAGAAATTTAAAAAATAAAATTTAAAGGGCTCAGCTCCTGTGGCTCAAGCGGCTGAGGCACCAGCCACATACACCTGAGCTGGTAGGTTTGAATCCAGACCGGGCCTGCTGAACAACAATGATGGCTACAACCAAAAAATAGCTGGGCATTGTGGCGGGCACCTGTAGTCCCAGCTACTTGGAAGGCAGAGGCAAGAGAATTGCTTGGTTAAATCTTCCTTTAGTAATGTTTTGGTTAAATCTTCCTTTACAAGGGATGAACTTTTCAATAAATAGTGCTTCAGATTGTTTACTTATTTAAGAAATATTTAAAATTGGATCTTGGTCAGGCATGATGGCTCCTGCCTATAATCCTAGAACTCTGGGAGACTGAGGTGGGAGGATTCCTTGAGCATAGGCGTTTAAGACCGGCCTGAGCAAGAGGGAGACCCCATCTCTACTAAAAATAGAAATATTAGCCCTGAAGTATCTGCCCACCACTATCACTGAATCTAAAACAGAACCACCTTTACATCCCTCCTGGGCTCTGACATGTCTACCATGAGATCAGAGACAGATACCCTGATGGATAGCAGCCCTGGGAAGAGGAGGTCTGAGAAGGGCTGGACCACCTGCTACACTGGCTTCTGCAACACTGAGGCCAGCTGGAGGGGTGAGTGAAGCATGGCACACAGTACTTCCGGAAACCTGCACTACCCTCAAAATTAAGAGCCAAGATGGGGGTCCAGGTTAGCTGGCAGGAGCCAGAGTAACATGGCAGGGGCACCTGACACAACCAGATGAGTGGTAGCAGGGCTGGCCCCTGGCTGCCTCCCAGTTCCAGGGCATGATGTACCTGAGTGAGGTGGAGACACCGGCTGCTCGGGCTCAGAGGCTTGCTGGGCCACCTCTCCTCTGGGAGCTTATGTACATGGGATACAAGTTTGAGCAGTGCAGGTGTGCAGACTAACCTGGAGGTTCTCTAGAGCCCTCTGGGGTGGTTAACACCAACACAGCCCCTAGGCCCCATCTACACAGCCTCCCACCTGCTATCTGGAGCTCAAGACTTCCAAGGAGATGCACAGCCTTGGCCAATGGAGGAGCTTCCACAGGTTCAGGATGACATAAGCTCCCGAAATGGTGGCCTCAGTCGTTCCTCCCTGAATGTTGCTGCTGGCTTCTGTAATGTGAAGGGTTTTGTTTGTTCCCTTAAGACCTATCCTACCATAGAGATGTTTGAATATGTCGGGAAAGGCCGTGATGGCTGGGCTCAATCCCTCTGTAAGCATGAACTTCTGTGCTGCCTTCCTTAAATTTGCCCAGAGTATAGTTGTCCAGGATGACCCCCAGGCTCGTTCACCTCTTCTCCTGGGAACCTGGTGGCCCAGTCACTGTGTACATCAAGATGCACCCTATGGGGTGGCGCCTGTGGCTCATCGAGTAGGGCGCCGGCCCCATATACCGAAGGTGGAGGGTTCAAACCCGGCCTCGGCCGAACTGCAAAACAGAAAAATAGCCGGGCGTTGTGGTGGGCGCCTGTAGTCCCAGCTACTTAGGAGGCTGAGGCAAAAGAATCGCCTAAGCCCAGGAGTTGGAGGTTGCTGTGAGTTGTGTGATGCCACGGCACTCTACCGAGGGCGATAAAGTGAGACTCTGTCTCTACAAAAAAAAAAAAAAGAAAGAAAGAAATGATGCACCCTATGCCTTTCTGCCCATGTGGTATGTGGAAGCCATGACCCAAGACCTCCCATCACCCCGTAAGACTCCCTCCCCCAAGTATTGATGCTTTAGCAGTGGTTCTCAACCTTCCTAATGCCGTAATGTATTTTCATTGTTAAAAGGGGGTCACGACCCACAGGTTGAGAACCGCCGCTTGAGAGGGACTTGTCCAGTCTCTGTGTGCACAGGTAATAAAGATGATAAAAAAAAAAACAAAAGAAAAGAAAAGAAAAGAAAAATTTGCTGAGCGTTGTAGCGGGCACCTGTAATCCCAGCTACTTAGGAGGCTGAAGTAGGAAGATCACTCGAACCCAGGAGTTTGAGTAAGACTCTGTCTCAAAAAAAAAGAGAGAAAGAAGGAAAAAATAGCCATATGTGGTGGCATGTGCCTGTAGTCCCAGCCCCTCCTGTCAAGAGGCTGAGGCAGGAGGAACACTTGGGCCCAGGAGTTGAAGGTTCCAATGAAGTATGATGATGCCGCTGCACTCCAGCCTGGTTGACAGGTCAAGATCCTGGAAAGAAAGAAAGAATGGAAGAAAGGGTGGAAGGGTGGAAGGAAGGAAGGAAATAAATTGTGGGATATCGGCTAGATGCCTGTAGCCCAAGCAGCTAGGGCGCCAGCCACATACCCTGGAGCTGGTGGGTTCGAATCCCGCCCAGGCCCACCAAACAACAATAACATCTATAACCAAAAAGCAGCCTGGCGTTGTGGCAGGCGCCTGTAGTCCCAGCTACTTGGGAGGCTGAGGCAGGAGGATCACTCGAGCCCAAGAGTTTGAGGTTGCTGTGAACTGTGACGCCACAGCTCTCTACCCAGGGTAGCAGCTTGAGACTCTATCTCAAAAAAGAAGAAATTGTGGTATATCAATATAATTCAACAACAAAAAGAAAAAAAGAAACAATCTATTTTTCTTTCTTTCTTTTTTTTTTTTTTGTGTGTGTGTGACAGTCTCACCATGTCACCCTTGGTAGACTGCTATGGTGTCACAGCTCACAGCCACCTCAGACTCTTAAGCAATTCTCTTGCCTCAGCCTCCCAAGTAGCTGAGACTACAGGCACCCACCACAATGCCCAGCTATTTTGTTGTTGTTGTTGTTGTTGCGGTTGTCATTGTTGTTTAGCTGGCCCAGGCCAGGTTCAAACCCGCCAGCCTTGGTGTATGTTGCTAGTGCCGTAACCACTGTGCTACGGGTGCCCAGCCTATTTTTCTTTTTTTTTGAGACAGTCTCACTTTGTCACCCTTGCTGTGGAGTCGTAACTCACAGCAACCTCAAACTCTTGGGCTCAAGTGATCCTCTTGCTTCAGCCTCCCCAGTAGCTGGGACTA
>CAUYRH010046932.1:0-36518 GCA_963574655.1 Perodicticus potto
TTTATGTATAAAAAATTACATAGAGATGAGAATGTTCATAAAATACTGAAGAAAATAAGCCAATTTGCCAATAGTGGTTATATTTATGAGTACACTTACAGAAACTTTTTTTTTTTTGAGACAGAGTCTCACTGTGTCGCCGTAGGTAAAGTTACATGGCGTCATTCCTCATAGTGACCTCAAACTCTTGGGATCAAGAGATCCTTTTGTCTCAGCCTTCCAAGTAGCTGGGACTACAGGCACCCACCATAATCACCGGCTTGTTTCTTCTATTTTTAGTAGAAATTGGGTCTCACTCTTGCTCAAGCTTATCTTGAACTCATGAGCTCGAGTAAGCCACCTGTCTCAGAGTGCCAGGATTACAGGCGTGAACCACCATGCCCAGCCACATACACCACATTTTCTTAATCCACTAATGAATTGATGGGCACGTGGGATGATTACACATCTTTGCAATTGTAAGTTGTGCTGCAAAAAACATTCAAGTGCAGGTGTCTTTTTGATATTTGACTTAATTCCCTTGGGTAAATAGTAGTGGGATTGCTGGATCACTTAATTATTTGAGGAATCACCATCTTGTTTTCCATAAAGGTTGCAGTAATTTATAGTCCCACCAACAGTGTGTTCCATTCTCTCTGCATCCATGCCAGCACCTACTCTTTTGGGACTTTTTAACAAAAGCCATTCTAACAGGGGCCAGGTGATATGTCATTGTGGTTTTCATTTATATTTCCCTGATAATTAGTGATATTGAGCATTTATTCATATGTTTACTGGCATTTGTCTTATTTTCATTTGAAAATACCCTGTTCATGTCTTTTGCTTACTTTTCAATGTTTTTTTTCTTGCTGATTTGCTTGAG
This sequence comes from Perodicticus potto, assembly GCA_963574655.1. Taxonomy (NCBI): domain Eukaryota; kingdom Metazoa; phylum Chordata; class Mammalia; order Primates; family Lorisidae; genus Perodicticus; species Perodicticus potto. The sequence continues at coordinate 863 of CAUYRH010046932.1, forward strand.
TTCTTTGTAGATTATGGTTATTAGCCCTTTTTTGTATGTATATCTTGCGAATATTTTCTTGCATTCTGTAAGTTGTCTATGTGCTTTGTCGATTATTTCCTTAGCTGGGCAGAAGCTTTTTAATTTAATCACACCCCTTTTATTTTTGCTGTTGCTATGATGGCCATCGGGGTCTTCATAAACGTTTTGCCTAGGCTGTTGTCCAGAATAATTTTCCAAAATTTTCTTTTAGAACTCTTATGATTTCGTGCCTTTACATTTAAATCTTTGACCTATCTTAAATTAATTTTTATGTATGCTGAGAGATACAGATCCTGTTTCATTCATCTACATCTGGCTATTCAAGTTTCCCAGCACCATTTTTAGAATGTCACTCCTTTTCCCAGTGTATATTGTTGTCTGCTTTGTCAAAGATCAGTTGGCCCTATATGGATGATTTCATGTCTGTGTTTTCTGTTCTGTTCCATTGGTCTATGTCTCTATTTCTGTGCCAATACCATGCTGTTTTACCAGAAGTCTGGTAATGTAAGGCCTCCAGATTTGTTCTTTTTGCTTAAGATTGCTTTGGCTATTTGGACTCTTTTCTGGTTCCAAAGGAAGCATAGAATTATTTTTTCTAGATCTGTGAACTATGAGGTTGTTATTTTGATTGAGATTGCATTACTCTGTCAATCACTTTGGGTAGCATGAATATTTTAACAATGTAGATCCTATAAATCCATGAGCATTGTGTATTTTTCCACTTGGGTGTCATCTGCAATTTCCTTCCTCAGTGTTTCATAGTTCTCTTTGTAGGGATCGTTCACCGGCTTGGTTAAGTATATTCCTAGGTATTTTATTTTTCTTGTAGCTATTGTAAATGGTATTGAGTCTTTTACTTGACTCTCAGTTTGACTGTTATTGGTGTATAGGAATGCTACCAATTTGTGTACCTTGATTTTGTAACCTGAGACTGTGATGAATTTATTTATCAATTCCTGGAGTCTCGTGGTGGAATATTTGGGGTTTTCTAGATATAACATTATATCATCAGCAAAAAAGTGATAGGTTGATCTCTTTCCCAATTCAGATGCCCTTTAACTCTCTCTCTTATTTTTTTTTTTTTGAGACAGAAAGAGAGAGGGTCTCACCCTGTTGCCTGGGTTGAGTGCTGTGGCAACATTGCTCACAGAAAACTGAAACTCTTAGGCTTGAGCAATCCTCTTGCCTCAATCTTCCAAGTAGCTGGGACTACAGGGATGCACCACTATGCCCGACTGGTTTTTCTATATTTAGTAGAGATGGGGTCTCACTCTTGCTCTGGCTGGTCTCAAACTCCTGAGGTCAAGCAATATGCCTGCCTCAGCCTCCCAGACTGCTAGGATTACAGGGGTGAGCCACCATGCCTGGCCTTCTATCTCTTTCTCTTGTCTGATTGCTCTGGCAATAGAAGTGCAGGCACCCTTGTCTTGCTACATTCTTAGTGGGAATGCTTTCAACTTTTCCCCATTCAGTATGATGTTGGCTGTGTGTTTGTCATAATGGCCTTTATAATTATGAGACATGTTCCTTCTATGCCTAGTTTTTTGAATGTTTTTATCATTAAAAGGTGCTGAGTTTTGTCAAATTATTTTTTCTCCATTATTGAGATGATCATATGGTCTTTGTTTTGCTTTTGTTACATGAGGAGTCACATTTATTGATTAACATATATTGAACCATCCTTGCATCCCTGGAATGATGATCACTTGGTCATGGAGGATTATTTTTTTGATGTACTATTGAATTTGGTTGGTTAGCATATTGGGTGGCATCTATATTCATAAGGAATATGAGTCTGTAGTTTGTAGTTGTTGTGTCCTTTCCTGGCTTTGGTATCAAGGTGATAGTGGCTTTGAAGAATGAGTGAGGAAGATTCCCTCCTTCTTGATGTCATGGAATAATTTTTTCAGTATGGTTACCAGCTCTTCTTTGTAGGTATGGTAAAATTCAGCTGTGAGTTCATCTGATCTCATGGCTTATTTCATTGGAAGATTTTTTTATTATTGCTGCAATCTCTTTGCTCATTATTCATCTGTTCAATTCCTTCCTGATTGAGTCTTGAGAGGTTGAGTGTTTCCAGGAATTTGTTCATTTCCTCTGTCTTTCAAGTTTATGTGTGTAAATATTTCCATAGTATTCACAGATGATATTTTGTATGCTTGTGGCATCAGTTGTAATCATTTCTGACTGAGTTTATTTGGGTCCTTTCTCTTCTATTCCTGGTTGATCTAGCAAGAAGTCTATCAATCTTAACTATCTTTTAAAAGAACTAACTTTTTGTTTCATTGATCCTTTGTATTTTTTTTGTTTTCCATTTTGTTTAATTCTGTTCTGACTGTAGGTACTTATTTAGTTCACTGACATGTGTCATTAAGTTGTTAATTTGTGATCTGTCTTTTTGATGTAGGTATTTAAAGCTGTGAATTTTCCCGAGTACTGCTTATGCTGAATCCCGTATGTTTTGATATCTTTTGTCCCTTTTGTCATTCAATTCAAGGAATCTTTTTATTTCCATCCCAATTTCATCATTGACCCAATAATCATTCAGCAGCTGATTGTTTAATTTTCATGACTTTGTATAAAATGGAGTGTTTCTATTTGTGTACAATTGAATGTTTCTCTTAGAGTTGATTTTTAGTTTTATTTCACAGTGGTGTAAGAAGATATATGGTATGATTCCTATTTTTTTTTTTTGAGATGTTTTGTGGCCTAAGATATGATCAATCTTGGGGAATGTTCCATGTGCTGATGAGAAGAATGTATATTCAGTAGCTTGGGGGTGAAATGTTCTATAAATGGATGTCAGGCCCATTTGTTGTAGAATTCCATTTGAGTCCAGTATTTATTTATTTTCTGCTTAGATGACCTGTCCAGTTCTGAGAGTGGCGTGCTAAAGTACCCAGCAGTTATGACTTTGCTGTTTATCTCTTTGTTTAGATCTAGTAGAGTTTGCTTTATGAATCCGGGCACTCCTGTGCAGAAATATTTAGGACGTTATGTGTTCTTGTTGAATTGCTTCCTTTACCATAATATAATTACCATCTTTGTCTTTTTTTACTATTGTTGATTTAAGGTCACTTTTATCTGATATGATAATGGCTACACCTGCTTTCTTTTGATTCCATTTGCATGAAATACTTTTTTTCCCATCCCTTGATCTTGACTCTGTATGAGTCCTTGTGGGTTAGAGGTATTTCCTGAAAACAGCAAGAAATGTCTCTCGAGTGAGACACTCAGACCAATCATGTTGATTGATAGAATTGAGATATAGGATGCTGTTAATCCTATTGGATAGTACTTTATTGCCTCATTTTAGCTCTTGTGCTGTTATTTTATATGAGCTCTGAGCTTTAGCTTTTTGGTGGTTTTACACTGGTGGGTATCACTTGTGCTGATCCATGTACAATGAAGTTCTGAGTATTTCCTACAGGAAAGGTCCCTCAATGTTTGCTTGTCTGGAAAAGTCTTTACTTATCCTTCATATATGAAACATAGTTTTACAGGATATAAAATTGTAGGTTGGTAGTTGTTCTGTTTAAGAAGACTAAAGATGGGGCCCTAGTCTCTTCTGGCTTATAAGATCTCCCTCAAGAAGTCTACAGTTAGCCTGCTGGGTTTTCCTTTGTACGTTATGAGATGTTTTCACTTCACAGCTTATAGGATTTCCTCTTTGTGTTGACTTTAGCCAGTCTGATGACTATGTGTCTTGGTGATTTCCTCTTTGCAAAGAATGTCCCAGACATTCATTGAGCTTCTTGTATCTAGATGTCTAAATCTCTAGTAAGACCAGGGAACTTTTCCTCAATTAGTCCCTCAACTGGGTTTTTCAGCCCTGTGTGTTTTCTTCTTCACCTTCAGGGATGCCTATGATTCTTACATTTGGCCATTTTACATAACACCATACTTCTTGTAGGCTTTGTTCATTCCTCTTAATTCTCTGTTCTTTATTTTTGACTGAATTAATTTGAAAGAGTTGTCTTCAAGCTCTGAGAGTCTTTCTTCTGTCTGGTCTAGTCTATTCTTAAAACTTCCCACTGAGCTCTGGATTTCCTTAAGTAAATTTTTCATTTTCAGAAGTTCTATTTTAACATGCTGATTTCTTTAGTGAATTTTTCATTCATTTCCTGAATTTTTTCTCTGGTTAGAGGTGGTTTTCCATTTTCTCTTGTATTTCACTGAGTTTCCTTATAATCCATATTTGAACTTCTTTATCTGTAATTTTAATATTTTCATTTTTGTTGGTATACTTGCTAAAGAGCTGGTGTTCCCTCTTGGGGATGTCCCTTTGCTCTGGTTTTTCATACTTCTGGAATTCTCATTGATTCCTCTTATCCAGAGCAGCTGCTACTTCTTAGTTCTAAATTTTCTTTTGTTTAGATGGAGTTTCCCCCAACTTATAAGGGTTGGCCTGTAGCATATGTTGGGTAAGAACATATGACCTTTGGCTTTGCTTATGGGTGCTTTAAAAAAATAATAATTTTTTTTTAAATAGAATCTCACTTTGTCACCCTTGGTAGAATGCCTTGGTATCACAGTTCACAGCAACCTCAAACTCCTGGGCTCAAGTGATCCTCTTGCCTCAGTCTCCCAAATAGCTGGGACTATTGGCACCTGCCACAACACCCAGCTATTTTTTTTAAGAGACAGGGTCTCGCTCTTGCTCAGGCTTGTCTTGATCTCTCAAGCAGTCTACCTGCCTCAGCCTCCCAAACTGCTGGGATTACAGGCACGAGCCACCACACCAGCCTGCTTCTGGGTGCTTTGATGGTGATCTAGGCTCCAGATAGATGTCTTGGTTATAAATGTCCTTAGTGTAGTGGTTTTCTCAATTGCTAGTTGTTTGTAGGCTATAGAAGTGATGAGCTATATGAGAAGGCAGATTCCCTGTGTCTCTTTGATGAGGGGGGATGGAGGTCTTTGAAATCCATTCTCTTTCTCCAGCCGTGTGGTCATCTTAACAGTGTGAATTGTATTGGCTCAGTTTAATTTCTGAGGCAGTAGGTGGTGCTTGTGGGTTAGAATCAAACATACCTGGTATGTTTGAGTCAGCAAATGATGTTACAGGGCTGTGTAAATTGACCTCCCTGTTGTTACCGTTGTGCCTAACTCGAGGGATCCTCCATATAAATCACCCGGAGACCAAGTCTGATGCAAGAGCAAGAGGTTGTTTATTTACTGGCTCGAGCCAGAGCTTCCCGGTCCTGGCACAGCAGGAGTACAGAGAAGCCCCTGACCTCGAAAAGAAGGGGGTACAGAAAGCAAAAAGAGAGGGGGTGTGAGGTGAGCTACTGGGGTGAGCTAATAGGGGGTCCAGGAGACTGAGAAGTACTTATCCTTGGCTGATTGGTCTGGGAGGAAGCTGTTATTGCTTGGGGTCTGAGAGGGTGTTACTATTGCTCGGGGCAGACACAAGCACGAGGGGCAGGAGAGAGGGTAGGTTACCTAACCCTTTCAGTATGCAGCTGCAAAATGAAGGCTGAGGAACAAGATGAAGTTAGTTTTAATAAAATGGAGTCTGCTTGGTCCTTACAGTTACCAGTACTTGCTGGAAGAAATAAGCTATGGCTCAGAGGTAGCACTCAAGTGCCCAAGGTGGTAAATGGGGCCCTGGAACTTCGGGATCACTCTTCATTTCCCACTACAGCAGAGATGGATGGGTGAGTGAGTCTGGGCAGGGTTGGGTGGGGTGAGCCTGCCTTCAAGCTCCACAAAAGCCAGTAAATTATCTGTCTAGGCAGGCGCAAGTGTCCCTTCCAGGCTGCTGGGATTAGCCACCAGGGAGAGGCTGATGTAGCCCTCCCAGCCACAAAATCTGCTTGTGCAGGTGGAGGCTGTCTGAAATTCACAATCTGGCTGTCAGGGGTGGGTTTTGCTCTTCTCCCCCTTCCCCTGCTCCACAGTCTTCCTCCGACATCTGCCAGCAGCAAGCTCACACTAGCTGAGTTCCCCCAGAATGGCAATGCAAGTTGGGAGCTTCCTTGTCTGGGATCCTGGCCTGGGCTGAAATCATAGCCTTTCTGCGGAGGCGGGGGCACTCCACACAGGCACCACAGCTGGGATCCACACTCTGCTCCCTTTTCTGTTCTTTCCATGCTCCCTTGCCTCCCAAGACTCATTCATAAATCCCCGCTCTGTGCCCATAAGCAACACAGTTGAGTCCTGGGGGTACAGAATCTGGCCTGCGATTCTGTCCCTGGGTCCCTGAAGATTAATCTCTGACCATCCCAGGGAGAAGCATGCTAGTCCTAACTTGCCTATGGAGTGTTCAAGATGGTTTGGTAACCCTCTGCTTTGGGGTGTGCTCTGCTTTGATTGAGCAGCCTGGCAAGCAGCGCAAGGAGGGCAGGTGAGCAGGGCCCTCACAATCTGAGCAACCCTTAGTCAGCAGCCAGTCTTCAAGAGGAAAGGTTTGAGCCCTACTCTCTACGGAAGCCCCAGTGTGTGGATGCACCAGTGGAGGGAAAGCAGCAGCTCCCAAGAACCCAGCTCTGTCGTCTCTCTTGGTAGCCACAGGCTGGGGAGGGGACAGGGAGGAAAAGAGTCTAAAAAGAGGAAAGCTATCTCTTTGGTCATCTCTGTCCTTATCTCCAGAAAATAACCCACCTGGAATGTCCAGGCTCTAGGGTCACACAGACCCCCCCAGGACCCACTGGCTCCCTGTGGCTCCTGCAATCTGGGCTGGAGTTGGGAAATGTTTGTGTGGTAACAAGTAAGTCAAAAGCAGAGGGGCTAAAGCCCCCTGGGGAAGACAACGGCACACGGTGGGTGGAGAAGCAACATGCCACCTGCCGTCTTGGCTCAGGTCAGTGCCCAAGGGGTGCTGCCAGCCTGGTGCTTTGTCCTCAAGAAACTCCCACTTCACTGGCGTCAGCAGCTTTGGGCTTGGGAGGGTAGACAGGCTTTCTTGCAGCTTGGGAGCCTGCTGACGGCCAGAGAAACGTGGGGAAAACTGCTCCATCCGTCCTTCTCGCCGGACTCCAGGCCTCTCAGGGCTTGACCTGCCAATGTCTTGTTCCTTCTTGTCCTGCTCTGTAACTTCTTCCCATGGAATCTCTTGTAGGTTCTGGCACTTTTCCCTCAGAATTACACCTGATCTGTTTGTCTGTTTGTTTTTTCATTTTCCTCTAAAATTTTTCTTATTTCTGAGACAGTCTAGCAGCTGGTGTCCCAGGTCAACCATCGTGGCTCTCTTATCTTACCACTTTTTTGTTTATCTTCCTATCTGTCCATCCATCGTCTGTGTACGCATGTGAAACAAATCTGGGGGGATAATACACCAAAAAGAACACAGTGGTAGGATTCGGGTGGCAGGATTAGAGGGAATTGTTATTTTATGCCTTTGTGTTTTCTGGCTTTTTTTATAACAAGCATGTATTACTTTTATAATAAGAGAAGATGAAATAAATCTAAAATATAGCCCTTTCTTTCTCAAAGTCGACTGCGAAGAATCACAAATGGTTTCCCAGATTTATTTCCTAAAATGTCTGCAAATAAGCTTCAGCCAAATTAAGCCCACTTAATTCAGCTGCAGTTAACAAACTGCCAGTCATCTGGAATTCCATTTCCTATCTCCAAAAAACAAAAAAAAGGAAGAAAGAAAAAAAAGCTGCCCCAAGTGGCTCCCTCTAGGTACATAATAAAACACAAAGCTGGTCCTTCAGAACACGGTCTGGAATTCCATGGCTACAGTGGGCCAAGCATTTGAAACCTGGGATCTCAGGACATACAAGCTGCCAGAAGCCTCACTGAAAGGTGAGGGATCCACGTCGCAGAACCAGAATCTAATGTGTCCGGCACGCAGAGGTCTCCCCACACCTCTCTGATCCTTCAGCCTGCCCTCATTCCACCCTGTAAGGCTGCTACTCTACCTGGCGATTCATGGGAACACACCTATGACACACCTAGGGAAGCTGCTGCGCTCTGTTCAAACACCAAGCCCAGTCCGGGAGGTGGAGAGGGGTGGGGGTGAGGCCTGCCCTGGGGAGCCCGTGGCCCAAGTCCACGTGTGCACGTGCTGTAGCAGGGACTCCACTCTCATCACAGATACACTAGGTTTCAGTCTTCAATGTGGCTTAACAATTCCTCTGAAGGATCCTTGTTGATTTGAATCGGAGAAGAAATACAAAGCTTAGAGTGGTTTATGTAGGTCACAAATATAGAAAAAGAAAATCAGTTCCCAATATCATTTCTTTGTGTGTTCAAATAGACGGTGCTTTTGACGAGCAAGATGGTGATGGCTTATTAAGGATCTAATACAGCCAGAGTGGGAGAATGAAAAAATAAGAGAATATGTTGCTCTATGTTTAGAAAAGCCAAAGGTAATGGGTTGTGTATTTACCCTGGAACTGAACTTACAACGTCTCTGAGGTGTGCCCATCCGACTGTCTGGAGCAGTTCGAAGATCACTTGTCAGTTTTGATTTACCTTCTGATTCCTTTTTGCTTCAGTCATTAAGTGGGTCTTTCTATCTCAGTCACCCAGCGTCTGCAAGACTGCCGTACTAGGAGTGAAAACCTTTACCGCGTTTCCTTCCTTGCTTCTATCTTTCTTACGTTTGTCTCTCCAGGCATTCTGGTTATTTAAAGTTCATTTTCTAGATTCCTCAGGAAATCCTCATGGAAATAATATTCTTTGGTTTATTACATGTTCATTTTTGTCCGTGACCTAAATACTTGAAAAATCAATTTTTCTGGATATAAAACTCTTGGCTCAAATTTTCTTTCCTTAAGTGTCATAAGTATCTTTATCTCTTGCCTGATGACATAAAGTTTTTGCTGGGGAAAAGTTTGAGGACAATCTGATTTTACTTCCCTTATTTGTAACTTGATGTTTTTTGCCTGTATACCCACAGAATCTTTTCTTTTTATTTAAAATCCAATAATTTTGCTTGAATATGTCATGATATAGATACTCGTATTTGGTTTCCTGAGTACAATGTATACTATTTAAATCTTCACATTTGTGTCTCTTTCATTGTAGGAGCATTTCCTGAATTGTAATTTTTGGTATTTGTTCCATTCCTCGTTTGGTTTTCTTTTCAGTGATTCACATTATATGTATCTTGGATCTTTTTCAGTAAAACAAGAACTCAGTGATGAGATGGTAAAAAAAAGAAAATAAAAAAGAATGAGATGGGAAATAATACAGTAGACCTGAGGAAATGGTGTTATAGAACTAATAAGTAAATTAGAAACAGCAAGAAATAAAACAGACCTCGGTGAAAATCTAATTACAGGTTCAGATAAAAGATTTAAAATGGCCATTATGAATACAGAGGGAAAAGACAAAAACAGTAAGGCGCTTAAAGAGAATTTAATAGATGTATTAGACAAAGACAATCCAACTTAAGGATAATTTGTATCTCTGATGTCAAAAATCTGGAAGACGAAAAATTTATTAAAAATATGTACTATTACTAAAAATCGTCGAAATGAAGAAAAAATTGAATTTACACAGTGAAAATAAATTTTCAGGGTGTTCTGAAAAACCGATGCAGAAGGTACAACGTTAAGACGTATACTAGCTATGACAAAGAAATTCAGGGATGAATAATTCTTCAGGCAACCAGCCAGAGAAAGCAAATCATCAATAAGAGAGAAAATTAAGAGGCGTCAGACTGCTCCATAGCCAGACTCTGTACTAGCAGACAACGGATCGGTCCACGGTGTTTTAAAGAGGAAAAATGTGACCCATCGATATTATATGCAGCCAAGATAAATTCATTATTTTCTTGAATTTCATTTAAATTTCTATTCTTCTCATACACTCAAGTAAAAATAAATTCTTATATACAACAGCATCTATATAAATCCATTTTTACGAATGTGCTTCTTTCTACCTGTCACTCCTTTCCATATATACACATGGAAAATGCCAGGAATAATATTGACAGTGGTTATTTCTCAGTGGTGGGATTGGTTTGATTGTTTCCTTCCATCTTTTACTCATCTGCATTAGTACCTGCCTCACAGAGCTGTGGGGAATAAGAGAAGATGATAGAGATTCATGCTTAGCAGAGGGCCTGGCATGGGAGGCTTTAAACGTTTGTATCCCGGAGTCTGCTGTAAGCGATCTTGGGTAGCGAAACCAGGCTGAAACCTGAGAATCTGTTATTTTTCAGCTTACTAGTGAAGTGGGTCTGAGAATCACAGGAGGTGTTCAATGACTGTTTGCTGCACTGATTAAATGGAAAGCAGACAGCAGCGAGCCATGTTGAATGGGCCGTGGTAGCAAACCTCTGATGCAATAATCCACTAAGGACAAATCCCGTTTAAGGCAAGGAAGATGACCACAGGCCAGCAAGGGCGAGTGTCTGATTGAACTGTTCACATGTGGTACTTTCGTCCTCAATGAGCTGGACCCCTGCTCTCTCCAAAACCACCCAGCAGGCTGATAACTCTGAGCATTATACTGATGAGGTGGGGATAAAGACTGTTAGTACCAGGAACAGTTTTCCTTCTCAGGGCTGTCTGCCTACATAAACCTGGCTTTCCAAGTCTGACATCACTGTCAATTACTCAACTGTTTGCCCTTTTACACTAAGATTTTCCCCTCATTAAAGAAAGATACGTTTATTATGAAAAATCTTTGAAACTATAGAAGCAGCGGGAAGAAGAATAAAATAACATCCAGAGACATATCACTTAAAGACAATCTATCCTATTTTGGGATATTTTCTAATCAGTGATGGATTTTCCATATACATTTTCTATGTTATCACTAATTCTTTGTGGCAATCATTGTTCCTGGCTGCACATTTTACTATGAGGAGACGCTGCACCTCACGTAACCCTTTTTCTACTGTTAGGAAGTTATATTATTCTTATAAATAATGATACCATGGCTATCTTTGTAGATGATGTGTTTTCTATATTTGAAAGTATTTGCTCCAGAAAAGATTCATAGAAGAGGAATTACCACGCCAATAGAAACTGGAATCTTTCGTTACACACTTAAAAAATACATACCTTGGTTTATCATGAAATATCTAAAGTTCAAGTCACTATTGATGCCGAGGTTCTTCAAAAAAACATTGTAATCCACTGTAGGTTCTTTATCGATGTTGTAGTGTTTTGAAAACCTAAAATATAAATGTTCTTTCGAAATCAGAAATTATGACACAGTGAATCTATAGCGAAGCAAGTTTGTTACTAAGGTATCCTTTGTACTGAGGTTGATATTCATTCATTTTAATGTCTGTTTCTAGCTATAGCTGCAATTTAAAAATAAACCCTAGAAAATTTTACTGTACGATTTTTTTAATGCAGCTACTCCACCTCTTTGGCTGCATGGAGGTTTGAATGAGACAGACATCATAGGTCCTGCTGGGGGTGTCCCTGGTGCACACAAACGCCTGGGGGGCTCTTCCCTCTCCAGGAGGAGGGCAGGGGAGCTGGGGCTTAGACTGCAAAGCACCACCTCTCCACTCAGACAGCAGAAGCAGGTCCCACTTGCCTTTAATAATTGGAGGGATACGAGTCCGTTAGCATAAAATTTCCATCACCATGGAAATCTACAGCTGGGTGGAGGGGCGAGCATAGATGATGGTCTTGACTACGTGTGTTTCTCTGGAGGGAAACGGAGGCCCACAGATGGCAAGTGGTTTCAAAACAGTGGATGGTGAAGGGGACAAAGCTTTTCTTGAAGCAGTCTGTGATGTTTATATATAATAAGGAATTTTTAAAACACTTAACCACAGTCTATCCTTAAAATATACTGATACTCTTTTTTAAAGTTAAGTAAGAAGTTTTGATTTTTTTAATGAATTTTCTATTATTTAAACCTGTCACTTGATAAATCGTTTTCTAGATCATTTCTGTGTTATTACATTTCTGAAAATTGACAGTTTTTAAATGTTTGGTTATAGAATCTCCATATGTGTTGAGTTCTATAATTATCTAATTTCATACTGCCTTCTAAAAGTTTAATAATTATCACTTAAAGTATTTGTTATTTTTCTGTTTTCCAAATTTAACAAAGAGTAATGTCATTTATTCATTTCAATGCATACCTTTTTTTTCCACTCTGATGAATCTTGCCTATTGTTCTAAAAAGAAAACTCATTTTTAGACACGGCAGCTGCCAGGTGTTCACACTGAGTCTCCCTGAGCAGCTCTGTCTTTCAGTCACCATCTCTGGCTTGTGAAAATGAGGTGGTAAGCTCGAGAACCCAGAAGTTAGCACCTAATGTCCTCCTTTTTGAGTTCCTGTCATGTAGAAAGTGTGAGCTCGTCTGCTGCACCAGGAAAATGTCAGCATACTGAGAAGAGGCTCATGGCCAGCCTTCCGGTTTTCGATGGAAGTGCAGTGTTCCTTAAAACTGGTATCTGCTCACAGGAGAACCCTGCCCTGTCTCAATTCCCAGGCCATCCCCACTCACAGGACCTGCTGCATAGTCATCGAGGGCTGAAAGAATACCATGGTGATGTTTTCTGCAGATTAAATTTCAAAACTAAAGCCTCAGCACTGCACAAAAATACAGCATCTCAAAAGGCTTTTTATAAGAAGAAAGGATGAGAGACAGAACCATTCCTAAGATACAACAAGCAGGGCCAGCGTCACAGGGCCCTGAAGTCTGGACAAGAGGGTGTGCAAGCCTGCAAAGACAAGTCAGTCACATGGGAAGGCTGAATTTAGGGAGCAGGGAATGACCCCAATCATCCCCGAAGCCTCTCCAGCATGGCCACCTGGAACTGTGCTTCACCCAGCCACGCGGGAAATAGGCCGATATTTAGTGCTTGTTTGACAAGGCTGCTCATAAATTATTTCGCCTAGATCAAATGCTTTTGTCCTGCCGAGCAAAGGAAGGTACAGTGGGGCAAGAAATCCAACGGACCTGATAGATTTCAGGTAAGCCCAGATTAAGTCTAAAACTTGGGGGTAATTTTTCATCTCTGACCTCTTGTTTTACATAGACTGGACAGTATTCTGCAGCCAAAAAGGAATTATTTATCAGTGAGTAAAGGGCACTCATGGAATGTTTACAATCATGATATGGTCACCATGAACCGCGCACCTACTAAGTGCAGGTGGATGACAGGCATGTTGCGTCACACTGAACCCTCACCCCAGCCCTGCAGGGTGGGCTGTTCAGTTCCTGTTTCCTTAAGAGGGAGCTGAGTTTCAGAGAGGTCTAGGCCCTTCCTTCCCCAGGGCCTGAGAACTAGGGGGAACAGAGCACAGGCTTCACCTCCAGCCTGCCTGACTTCAAAGCCAAGGCCATTTCTACCACAGCGAAAGCCAAATGTTGATTCAAAATAGAAAAGCTGTTGGATAAAAGAAGGTTTCACAAATGCATTGTGTTTTCTGCTCAGAAACTAAAAAGGCAAAGTTAATACTGAAGCAGCTACTCAAGGAAAGAGAATATTCTTGAGGTTCAATGAGAAAAGCATTAAAGCAATTGAAAAAATGGTCTCCTTTTGATCCTCTGTGCTTCTTTAAGGAAAAAAAATTCTATTATGTTAAGTTTCTCAAGCCTTATCGTGAAAACAGCATTGTTTTTGAGGCTTAAAAAAAAATCTGAAATAAAAATTTGTGGAGTTCTTTATTATTCAATACTTATGAGATGGGGAAACAGATAGTAACATTTTTTATAGATTTACTAGGTTGGAGACTGCAGTGCCAAACACAAGGTTTATTGTCAAATAAAGCACTGTTTTGTTTTTTGATTGCCTGTTTTAGAGGAGAGCTGCCTCTGTTCTATAATTGCGTGCACAAAATTATTTAATTTGTTTTGTTTGGATCTTATTCTGGACATTTTCCCAGCCGGAAAAGATATAAAAATTAAAACATCTATTATGTCTTTTATATTCGGAGGTGGGTTATAAGGAGGAAAAAATAAGAAGAAAGTATTCAAAAGAGTAGGAAATCTGCATTTTCTAAAGTCAGTCTGCCAGTTCAGCCCTTGCATCCTCCCTGACAGGTCACAGGCCTGCTAGACTTTGTGCCCAGGGGCAGGTTTATCAGCCCCACCCACAGTGGTAGCCACCTCGTTTTTTATGAGATGAGCTAGGAGCTAAGGGACCCATTTTAATGGCAACTGAGAACGCCAGTGTAATGTGAAAAGCTTAGGCTCCAGGAGAAATAATGAGCTGAGAGCTTTTGTTAATGGCCTGGAGGGTATTTAGAAGAGTGTTTGAGAAAAGGCAGGAAGAGGGAATGGACCTCTTGGCAAGGTACTGTGTGAATTCAGCTGAACTTGGGCCATTCTTCTAGCGGCTTTCCCTTTCCGCTAGAGTGGCCACAGAAGCCCGGCCTTTGGCTTCTTCTAAATAATCTGGAGTTCACTGGAGGCTTCCGTGTGCTGCCCTTGGAGTCAGGAGCAGGTGGTGGCAGCCTTCAAATGCCATGAAGCTGCTAAACGTTCTGCTGTTCATCATCTCCCCGCCACGTTCCCCCCAACCTCAGCAATGACAGTCCTCCATGGAAAATTAAGCTTCGGTTATTATATCAGGATGGAAAGCCGACAGGGAGCACACCAACACATGAATAAACCCTGAAATTTGTCTCTCCTAACCCCAGGCTTGGAAGGAAAATCAACCGTGAACTGAAAATGCTGGGATGGAAGTCACGGTGCCCAGCCGGGCAAAGAGACAAATGGGGATGGACACTCAGTAATTTAGACGCAGCCACACCTGCAGGCCAGAGGGCTCCCCCCAGGCTGCTTAGGGACTGCCAACCGTTAGCGCTCACAGAATTCATGGAGAAAGCACAGCAAGTGCTCCTTTGAAAAGGAAGTTTGTGTGTGGGGGGCGGGGGGCGGTAAGAGATGTATCCAATGGACCCCACAGGTCTCATTCTGAAATGGGTTGCAAGTTCTGCCGCGTATCCAATGGACCCCACAGGTCTCATTCTGAAATGGGTTGCAAGTTCTGCCGCGGCCCCTCCCCACGCCCGTGGACACTTACTTGCAGTATTCCTCGTCCCTAAACTTCAAACAGAAGGTCTCCAGAACTCTTCTTAGCTCGTGTGGTTGAACCAGTCCAGTCTTGTTAACATCAATAAGCTTAAAGGCTTTGATAACGGTTTTAATGTTTTTGAAAACCTACACAGAAAAAGTGATTTAGGAAAAGTCAAAAGATCTAGTGTGAAAAACCAAATGGTAATACAAATGTGAAAGTTTCTTAATACTTCTTGTAAAATACAGTGTTTTCAAAGACTCACAGTGGTAGGCATTGCAAAATGACATGTCTATGGAAGAAAAGAACACTTTGCATTTATTGAATGTTTTCAAGGCAATTTTCTCTGTAAATGGTCTTAGTAATTTAAAAAAAACCTCTTTCTGATGTAAAGTAAGAAGTTTCATACACAATTCATTCCCTTTTAGGGCCACATGAAAAATCTTTTTTGTTAATTGATACTTTAAAACTACAGCGCCGGCATAGCTAGACCTGCACAATTTTTATTTTTCACAGCCATATGCAAACTATTTTTTACTATGAGCTGGAAAATATGACTATATTACAACCTCTCTGAATTTTTAAAAGATGTTACAGAAAAGTTTGATAGAGATCTTCTCCAAACTCAGCAAATGCTACTTACTGGGCACACGGACCTTGTGAGTTGTTAGGGCAGACCCTTGGGGAGAGCACCCAGGGGCTCTCAGGAGCCGTGAGAGCTATGTGACAGAATCCTCCCAAGACACCCAACTTTAGATAAGGGAAGTGACCACTCCCTGCTCACGCACAATTATAACTGACCACACAGTCCTGCCCCACACAGCAGCCACACCCCCCCACACACATACGTCTTTCCAGTTCGCTCCCCTCCGTGGCCCAAGCCTACAGCCTTGACCCCACCAGGACCTCCGCCTCAGCTCCTGCCTCCTTCCACCCTCTGTTCCTCTCACCCCACATCCTTTCTGAGCCCCCACCTGCAACACAGCCCCCCCCATACATGCACAGCTCCCCGCTCCCCTCCTCCACCTCTGTCTCTCAGCAAGACCCTACCGGGAGGTAAATTCAACTCACTGCCCCTCCCAAGCCTGTCTGAGTGGCCTGATGTGGCTGGAGAGAGACACACCAGGGACACCTCTGGGCTTCCCACCAGGATGTGGCATTGGGTGACACTCTCTGTATGGTCCAGCTCAACTACACACCATCACTCTCACACGTGCTCACACACACATCCACACAGCCATTCCCACTTTCTCCACCCTCCTCACCTCCAGTTTCTCGTCCCACCTCCTCCTTCTCCACAGACAACCCTGCTTCTTATTTTACAGAGAAAACAGGAGCCACTGGCGACAAAACTCCCAGGGCCCAAGCACTGCCATCTGCCTTGCTCCGAGCCCCGATGTGGTGCCTCCCATCCTGTTCCAAGGGATGCACCTCCGTGATCCCACCAGGTGACCCTGTCCCTCTGTCCCCTCAGTTCTTGGCAAATGTCATCATATTAGAAAGGCCTTCCTTGATCACCTATATCAATTAGGGATCCCCAGCCCCAAACTCTCAATTTCTTCCTAGTCCTCCTCATCGACAATGTCGTTTGTCTTTATTGCCACCCACCCCCACGAATGCTGGCTGGGTCCTAGGGCCCAGGACAGCACCTTGCACAGTGCGGACACTCAGCAAGCATTTATTTGGACAGATGAATGAATTTGTCTTCTCAGCTGCTTGGAAAAAAGCCACACTCTAAAGAAGCCTTGTGATTTGTCTGCAAATACCCACCTAGACCACTGGTCCACATGCTTAGGCCATCCTGAATGTAGTAATGACGCTAGTCGGTGTCAGTGGAATAATGACTATAGTAAGATCTTTGCACAAACATTAACCGAATGAATGTCTGTTGGGTACAAAGCCCCGTGCTAAATTCTACACAAACCTCTCAACTAGAGAACAGTGAACAACTGGAGAGCAGAGGCTACCCTGACCTCAGCATCCAGGGAGAGCGGGCAGGGCGCCAGTGTGAGACTCCATATTCAGAGCCTTTCCGTTGTCTAAGAGGGAGCCCTTGTCTCTATGAGCCCTTGTTCTCAAGGCCAAATAAAAATCTCAGCACCTCGTCTGCCATCAAATCCCAATTCGCCCCTTTTGGTAAAAAGAAGGACAGGAGGCGATGTGCTTTTATATAAACCCAGAGCAACCCATATGGATCTCCAGCGTGGAGAGCCGGGAGGCAGCAAGCCTGGCACGGAGCTCACACCCACCAGAGAGAGGTTCGTCTCCAAGTTTCTTATCATTTGTCAGACTGAAGTTTGGCAAGGTCTGAGGAATTGAGCTGCAGATGGTGAGGCTTATCAGAGGCAACGAAGTTAGGGCCGTAGTGTACGAGACTTGTCCCATACGTGGTAAGAGAGAAGAAAAATGCAAGAAGGAATAAAATGGCTAAAGGCCCCCAACAACAGTGACCAGGCCGTGTCCCACCCCGTTTCCCTGCCCCCCATGGTCCCTACGCCCCAGCCCCAGCCAACCATTTAGAATTCACAAGCATATCAGGGGCCCTTCTCAGGTGCTGAAATCCTGGATGGCTGGACCTCTACTGGCCTCCCTCTGCACTCCACCCCAGCTGCAGGGCTCACATCACACCCCCACCACCAGCATGACCCCACACCCTCCCTCAAACCCTCGTTCCTTCCGGCCACTTGCTTCATTTTGCTTCTTAGCACGCATTAACACCTGGACCATTTCATATTTCTCTCTGTATGTTTATTGTCTTTCTTCCTCCATTGAAATGCAAACTCCATGGAGCAGGGTCTGGGCTCTGTTTGCAGAGTGCTGCCTTCCTCCAGCTGGGGCAGGATGTGAAGCTTTTCCTAATGACCCTCCCATCCAGTCTCTGGATCCCCAACATCCACCTTGACATCTTTGCTCATTTCTGCCTGATCTTGGAAACCAGCCCCCTGCCTGGCCCCTGCTGTCCAGCCATCCCATTCCCACCCTTCAAATCCCTGCTTCTTCCAGGAGGAGTGCTCAGAGCCAAATCCATGGAGAGGGAGGAGGCCTGCGCATGGCTAACAAAAGGCGGCTTCCGCCCTTCAAATCCAACTCAGAGAAGAACACTCGTGTCTCCCCCCTTGTTGCCCAGAGAGATCAGCCATCTCCCAGCTGACCCCACTACTGTGGAAGCCCAATCCCTGCACTCCAGGTGTGGCTCACCACTGCCCACCACCTGGCTTTGTACACCTGCACGCTAAGATTGGCTTTAACATTTTTAAATGGTTAGAAAAAACCAAAAGAAGACTAATATTTCATGACATGTGAAAGTTATGTGAATTTCAAATTTCAGTATCCATAAATAAATTTTACTGGGACATAGCCATGCCCGTTCATTTACGTATTGTGTAGGGCTGCTTTCCCAGCGCAGACACAGTCTAGTGGAACAGCTGGGCAGATGTTCACTCTGGCCCTTTACAGAGCAAGTTCACCTGGCTGTGCTCCCCTCTCCACACTCCCCCTCATTCACCTCCAAGTGGGTGAAGAAGCTTCAGGGGGAACTTTCCTCTCTGAACAAGAGGAAAAGTGCTGAAGACTGTAAAAGAAAACTAAAACGGTAGCTAGTTTGACTTTAAATTCAAGGCTCAATAGCCCAGAAATGGGCTCACCCAGGCCGTGGCTCACCCCGTTTCCGGGCTTTCTGAAGAAGCTATCCCACAGGGTTCTCCTCCGGCCATCTTCCAGTCCCTGCCGACTCTCATCCCAGGGGCTCACAGTGCGATGAGCTGCTTCCAGCCAGCTCCCTCAGCACCCCAACCCCACTGCACCTCAACACTCCACCTCCCCCAGGACCCCACTGTATGCTGACCCCACCAATCCCACTACACCCTGGCACCCCACTGCATCCTGGCATCACATTGTACCGCAACCCTCAGCACACCCCAGCATCCCAGTGCATGCTGACCCCCACCATACCCTGGCACCCCATCACATCCTGATATCCCACCACACCCCAGCACCCTCCTGGGCCCTCACCTCCACCACACCCAGGTACCCCACTGCACTCTGACTCCCCTCTCTCAGCCTGGCCTCCCGGTACCCTGAACCCAGGGCCTCCACTGCACCCCTATTGCCTACCCTCAGCACCTCAACCCTCTCAGCATCCAGCCTGGCTCTCCTCACCCCTGCCACTCTCACTGCACTCCCCCCACTCCACACCCCACACCACACTCCCCCTGCTCCGTGCCCCACCCCACAGCACTGCAGACCCTGGCTGTAGGCCAGTATGTGACCCTCTTGGTGTCCTTTAGGGCTCAGAAGTGAAACAAAAGAAGGAGGTGATTGCTAAAAATAAGAATAACATTTTTTAAAAGAAGCAATAGGAGCAGAATTTAAATTAAAATAGTAAAAAAGAAAAGATTTGGGTGAATTTACAAGGACAGAATCACAGATGTTACTACAAGAAGCAAAGAAGGTCTGATCTTTAAGATTAAAGCCAGACAGGGAATGAGGAAAATCAATACTTTCTCTCAGGCAAGGTGGTTCGCCCTAGCAAAAGGCACAGAAAACTGCTCCTGGCCAGAGTGAACTTACTAGGCAACCCCCAGATCTCCTCTCGCCTTCCTTCCTCTTCACCAGGGACCTGAAGGGCAGAATAGTGCAGTGTCTAGTCAATGCCTCTGAAAAGAGGCCTCCAATGCCAGCTCGCCACCTGTTATTCAAGTAACCCGGGTGAAGCCACATAGTTCCTCTAAACATCAGTTTCCTCATCTGTGAAATGGAAATGAATGAGGATGCTGTGTAGGTCTGCGGTTAAGATGAATGCATTCTCGTGGGGCACATGCAGCAAACAGTGGTGTGAAGAAGATTGCTGACCAGGACCAGTGACTGAGGACAGAGCTCCAAATGACCACAAGGCTGCCCACCCTTCTCGAGGAGCACTGAGTGGCTGAATTGTCAGGACTCTCACCAGCTCCAGTCCCTCCTCCTCACCTCCACTTCCCCACCTCTCAGTCCAAGATAACAGAAGACGGGAGAGCAGAGAAAGTCTTTAGGCAGAATCCAGGGTCTGGGAACAGGGCTTGAATCAATGAATAATTATTGAATGGGCAGATGGATGGGTGGATGATAGATGATGGGTGGATGGGTAAATAGATGGATGGAAAGATGGATGAATGATGGATGGATGGGTGGTGGATTCTGGGTGGATGGGTAATTGAGTGGATGGATCGATGAGTATATGGACAGATAATGGATGGATGGGTATAGTGAAGGATGGATGGATTGTGGTGGATGGGCATATATTTGAATGGGTGGATGGATGGATGGATGATAGATGATGGGTGGATGGGTAAATAGATGGATGGAAAGATGGATGAATGATGGATGGATGGGTGGTGGATTCTGGGTGGATGGGTAATTGAATGGATGGATGGATGAGTATATGGACAGATAATGGATGGATGGGTATAGTTAAGGATGGATGGATGGTGGATGGGCATATATTTGAATGGGTGGATGGATGGATGGATGGATGGGTGGGTAGGGTGATATCAGCATTCATAGGGAAGAAGCTTTGTTAAGTCAAGGAAATTCTTGTACAGTCACAAAAGTATCTTTCAGAAGGGCAGACAGGCATCTCATTTCCCGTGGATTCAGTGATCTGCTCTGCTCCTTCCTGGATGGAGGAACAGAGAACTGTACAGACAGAAGAGCAGGACAGGAGGGTCAGATTCAACCAGGCTGAATACCTACTGTTGGCATGGACAGGACTTGTGAATTTTCCATGGGGTAAGAGGCTATCAAGAGAGGTAGAAAGCATGAGCAATCCTCCTTCCACAGGATTGCTCGAGCTTTCCACCTGTTCCACAGGATACCCTCCTGCTCCTCAGGGTATCCAAGCAACAAAGGCATGTGAGGAAGACCAGGAGCGGGAGCTGAGGAGGTCCAGAGGGGGGCTGTCAGAGTCAGGGAACCATACAGGTCAGCGGCCCACAAAGCACTGTCCTACTACACCTATGTGCCCCAGGAGAGGACACCAGCCAAGGGAACAGAGAGACATGGTCGTCATAGACTCTCCCCCCACCCCCCGATCTGCAGGACCTTGGACACAGAGAGGGAGGGAAGGCCCAGCAAGTGGGCTCCTTCCTACCACACGGCCCTCCAGCTGGGAGGAGCGGGGAGGAGGTCTGCGACACCAGCTCCAAGCTACAGACTCAAACAGAACTTGCCTGCGCTGGACTGGTTTATACCTAACTGTGATCAGAGTGCCATGAAGTCTGCCTAAGACATCCTTAAGAAATGAAAAAGGGAGATTCATCAGTGCCTGTGTGAAAACCAACCGCGAGGAGAAAAATCAAACTGCTTCACTTGTGCACCCCACTGAGTTCAGATGGTTCAATAAACTGTGAGCAGTGGGTGCTATTACTACTCCATAGTTCTTTGTTTAAAATTCTTTTTATAGCACTTGGAGCTCCAGGAGAGAAAACTGTGAACCCAAATAAATATGACCACTCAGGCTTTAAAGGAAGTGAGAAAGGGCCTAGTGTTTCCTCTCGGAAGCCCAGAGTCCCCACTCCACCTACAGAATAATCCCTCGGGAGCCCCCCAGACCTCACACCTGGCTCTGATGTGGAAGCTGGGAGGTGCCTTCAGCCCGAGTGCAACCTTATTGGCTCCCGTCCGGCTGTTTTCTGTTCAGCTCCCACCCACAGCCACTTTTTTTTCTGCCTGGTTCACAAGAGAAGGGGGTCAGGAACCACACCCCACCCTCCCGCTAGCCGACCGAGCCCCAGGGGAGGGGGCTCTGCAGCCAACGGAGGGGTTCAGCACCTCTCTGTCTCCACTGCTAAATTCATTTTAAATTTAAGAAGCAAAAATTTTAAGTGAGCCTATGAAAAAGCATTTTCTCTTACAATAAACACATCAATGCTCATTTTCCTTATTATTCTACTTTTGGCTATTTTGTATAAAATCTTTAATTAAAGTTTTTCTTTGAAATTGTCATTATCAACCCAGAAGAAAGAAAGGGGGAAGAAAAGAACAACACAGCTGTGCAGATATGAAGCACTATTCAGGACTAAATGAACTGGAACGGAATCAGTAGCTTGACTGTTATGTTCCTAGCTTTGGCTCTGTATTCTCAATAGCGCGGTCTAACTTGTCACTTTATATCGATTCCATCTGTTTACACTCTGCAGAGTATTGGCTTCCTACCGTGAACATTTCCTATTTACCAGCTGGTAGAGATGAGCCAAACCAGATAGGAAAAAATTAGACTCCATTCAGAACCTCATAAACACAAACTTGCAATCGGGGGGCATGTGGGCAGAGGGCTACCGGCACCGCCAAGCGCCCCTTCCATGCCTCCAGGGCTGCCACGCTCCCTCACTGCTCTGGCAGTCACCTCCACAGTCCCAGGACTACGCACTTATTTATTGAACATATGCATACCCTGCCTTTACCAAAAATTGCACAAGCTCACATAAAAAGATACCCACGAGAGATCCACAAGAATGGAGAAAGGAAAGCTGACCCCCCAAAACTGCTAAAGAAACCTGAAAGTCATAGGTGACTACAAGGGAGCAAAAACCTGAACTTGGGTCTCCTTGCAGCCAAGGTGAAGAGGGAAATGTGCAGTGGTTACAGCACCACAAGCCATGTAGATTGTCCCCCACATTTGCTTTCCATTTTTAAAACGCTCACCCACGGTGCAGAGCTTAGAGACGTAATAGGAAACTCTAGCTACCCAATGAACTTAGAACACAGCTGGGAAAAGCAGCCCATGTCTATATAGTGAGGAAGTTAAAAAGGGTGCCAACAATGTTAGGGTGCAAGGCTCACTTCTTGGGAGTAGGACACAATTATAAGAGGAACTTTACCTAACAAATGCAAACATTGTAACCTAATTCTTTGTACTCTCAATTAAACTGAAACAATAAAAAAAAAAATAGGGTACCACATGGATAAGAAATATATCCTGTCTCTTCTTTCTTTCTTACCCAGCCCACACTCACAGGATAGGAGCTTCCCTGCAAGCAATCAGGCTGAGAGTACTGATTGCTCTCAGCCTGCTTCCCCGAGGCCCCAGCCCAGCTCACTCAGAGGACAGAGCTGCACTCCAGGAGAAGCGAACTGAGGTGGTGCCATCCTTACCCAGCACCCCACTACTTGTTTGAATATCATGGGAGAGGAGCGTGCTTTGAGACAGGTGGGAAGATCAGGGAGGGTTGCTCAGGTTAAGTGAAAAGTTTCCTAGTCCGGGCCGATGCTAGGTACTGTCACGTTGCTACGGCACTTTGCTGAGAACCCAGCTGGCCAGAGGCCACCTAATGTAAGAACTAGACCAGAGTCCCGTTTCAGAGTAGAAAAGGACCTTGTCTGTCGGCTTCCCCATCATTTCCCAAAACGGTAGTGTTCGTCCAAACACAAGTTCCTCTGATCTTAACTGGGGCTGACACATAAGGGCTTGGGAGGCCAGCCCCAGCAACAGTGACCAGGTTTCTGCAGAGTGGGCTGCTCTGAGCCTTCACTGTGCTCACACACCATGTGAATCCTCCAGGCCCAGCAGAGCAGCGCCGGAGGGGACCCAGCCAGCAGGACCGGAGATCCGCTGGGGGTAGAAGGTGACGGAAAGGAAAGTCAGAGTGATGCCCAGTTTCCAGCCTGGTGACCCAAGCAGATGAGAGCGGGGTGCAGGATCTGGAGGCTCCTGAGTCCACTGGGCGCACGCTGAGCGGGACGTGCCTGTATCCTCTCCCTTCACCCCAGCAGACAACTTTCCTCCTTGAAAATCAATCCAGTTCATGGAGAAACACCCTCCCTGGGCCTTGCTGCCTACCTTCTTCTGTTCATTCCTTAATTTCAAGACTTAATGAGCCACTGATATGTATAAACTGTCTGGGGCCCAGCCCATCCTCCAAGGCCAGGCAGCGTCCTCTGTGGGCACCACCCAGTAGCCAGTAGGGGCAACTTCCTCTTGTAAACCCTCAGGGAGTTGGCTGTCCACATTATTCAACTAACTCCCAGGGAGAGCAACTCATGTTGCTTCAGTCCCTAAATCCTCTTGGTCCAGGTGATAAGCCAGCCAGTAAACACATTTTTTAATCATTGTAACGCGTTGCTATGCTTTGACCCAAGTTGATTCCCGGTCTCTGGAGGATTAAGATCAGATTCTGGCCTTCTTTGTGTCCTCAGTAACCACAGGGTGTCCCACACACACACACACACCAGCAGGTCTCAACAGAGGCAGGCTGAGGGCGACCGATGACATTAAAGTCAGGCGCCCCCTGCCTCTGTCACAAGTCGCCTCTGAGGCTGCTGAGAACCAGCTCCTTTCTCATCCCGGCCTCTTTATCAGAAACTTTCCATCCTCCTTCCTACCATGCCTTGGGGTTCAAACCCAACTTTCAAATACTGCTGTCTTTTTCTCCAGTCTACCTGTCTAAACTGATCTATCTCTACCTACCTTGAGAAACAGAACTCTCCACAAGAGTCCCAGGACTTGTCTGCTCACCGTGCCCTGGGCACACCTCACTGCCCGCACCACTGCCCTCACACCAGGCTGCAGTTTTCAGAGCTGTCCTCCCGTTCCATTCTTAGCATGCACTGAACCCCTATCCTTGGTCCAAAGCCAGGCTCCAAATCTCACCTTTCTCATCAAATTATTCCAGGTACTATGAACTTTTCTACAAAATTATTCATACAATAAATATTTACGAAGTATGTATCAGGTGCCAGAAACTGGTCAAGGCACTGAAGTGAGCAGGACAGAGAAGACGCTCGCTCCCAGAGGACGGACATCCTAGCCATGAGAAGTAAACAAGCAGTAAGATTTCAGGGTGTCCTACCTGTTAAGGAATCTTGCATTCACACAGTTTCAGGGTAGTCAAGAAGCATCTGTCTGGAGAGATCCCTCCTGCAGAGCCCTGCCAGCCCTCATGTTTAGCTGAAGTTTACTCAGTGTGCAATCAAACGCCACGGGCCATCTTCACCGGGGGGTTCAGACGAGGTCTGATGTGTGTTTTGAACAGATAACTCTAGTTACATGTAGAATACAGATCAGAAGGGGCAAGGAGAGAATAGGAAAACCAGCAAAGGGGTCATCAACCAAGCACAGGCCGCAGATGACGGTGGCTTAGGCTGTGATGGTGGCAGTGGACAGGAGTGGTGGGCTCGGGTCCGGCTCGGGATGTCGCAGGCAGGATTTGCGGCTGGATGGGGGAGAGTTGCTGGGAAGGGAAAGAGGTACCCAGGCTGGTCTTGGTGTCTGGTTGAATGAATGATGTGTGGTTGGAACAGTCACTAACCCAGGGGAGATATAGGGAGGATGGGTCCCCAGGGTCGGGGGAGGACAATCGGAAGTTATGTTTTGCCCTGTGGACCTTGGTGAGTCGGGGGCCCCAGAGGAGAGGCAAGTGTTGGCAGCACGAGCCTGGCGTTCTCTGCAGCCATGAATCACAGCGGCCCCCGTACTATCGTTTCACTCTCCAGAGGAGAATACATGTGTCTTGTGGTCTCCAAACGCAGACTCTCAATTTTCTGAGCCACTTATAGGGATCCAGCACCAGGGTGAGTTCATTTTACACCTATCCTTACATAGACACCCAGCAATATTGAGAAAACCTGGCAATCTTCTTTCCCCATTTCACAGATGCAGAAAGTCTGGAGAGAGCCCAGCTCACTCAGGCCCCTCAGAGAGCAGGCGTGGTGCTCAAAAGCACTCAGGCTACCTGGGGCCGAGGCTCCGACTGCTCTCCACACTGCGCTGCTTCACACATTTACCCCTCCAGTCCTCTGTTTGTGCTATTAATTTGCCACCATCAGGAAGATTTGTTTTAATTAAAAAAAAAGATAAACAGTCTGTAATAATTACAAACTCTGATAGAACAGAATCTTTGCTGTACTTTCCTTAAGAAGCCTTCAGTAAATTAATAACAGAGCAACCAAAAATAGTTCCTGGGGTAGAAGTATATTCTATATGATTTTTTTATAAAATGGCAACTGATTATTTTGTGGTGTGAGATTCTCTAGATCAAAATGTAAGTGCTAGTCTTCATTTAGCTGCACGCAGACACGCGCGTAAAAGCTGTGACATTATTAATCACTAGATTCAGTTATGATTGATGGGCTTTACTGCGGGAGGAGAAAGTGCCTCAGATACAATCTGTCCCAACAGCTCTGCGATATGCTAATATTTTCTTCAGATGAAAGAGGAGATGTGTTCAAATACCTGCTACAATAGGCAATTAATAGCAAGTGCAGCAAAGTCGGGCTGATGAAAGTCGGATTAGGAGAATATTAGGAATTAACCAAGAGCTTGTATGTTTTAGTAAATGGCCTCATTTGGAGTTTGACACAGCCTTTTCATTAGGCAAACAGCCTGCATTCTGGTCTATTCATCCGTGCTAATGTGGTTGATGATACTAAGGTATGTTTATGAAATGGTTGTGATTCAGACTAACAACTGATTCTTTATTCCTTAAGCAGGGAATTTTTAAATTTCTTTTTAAAGAAAATTCACCTCTTTAAGAAAAGGAGTCTACCCATTCTGCCTGTTCTGCAGGAAGATATCACGGAGGAAGCCAGCAGCTTAAGACCTATAATCATTTACTAATTGCTTCTGAAATGACTAAGGCAATATCTCTACAACTCCGAGGCACCAGGGTAATCCTATAAAAACGTGCGTCTGAGCACTTGGTGTCCAACAGACACACTGGTCACAGCTGACTGGGCAGACCAGATGTTCTGGCATCACGGAGCTCGAGCTTAGGAGTCTTTTTTTCTTCCCACGAGGGCTCTGCCTTAGTGACATGGGTAGCAAACAGCCTGGGGCTTCAGGTGGTATTTTTCTTTTAATACTTCTTTAACTGAATTAGACATTCTGAAATTCTAGTCTTCAGTGAAGAACAGCTTTTCTGGTTGGGGAGGAGGGAGGGAGAGCCAAGCCTTTTTTGAACGTGCACTGTGTTCTCACACAGGCCACAGCGGCCTGCTGGCTCTCACTCATCCCCAGGACAAGGCTTACGGTCAGCACTCACCCCACCTCAAGTGGCGAGCTGGGCTCTTCTTCCTTCCCTCGCCACGTCTGCCTTCTGCTCATGTGGGCAGTGGACAAAGGATAAACGGAGTGAAAACCCAACCCTTTGTCAGCCGGCGGCACACTGCAGCCCTGCTGGAGTCCCTGTGTCCCTGGCGGAGTCTTCAGCTGAAGAACTTGGAGCACCCAGGCCCAAGGTCCCGGACCCTGCCCCTGCTCCGGGATGGACAGGCAGATGCATGAAAGACTGTGGAGGTGGGAGGCAGGACACCAGAAAGAGACAAGGGGAGAAAACTCCCCAATGCCCGTTTGAAACAGCTGCTATGTGGACAGAAAGGTGACTGTGGTTGGAACAAAACTCCATCAACTCATATGGCAATGACGGGCAGAGACTGCTCTCTGGGACTGGCTGGGTCTACCCACAGGTTTAGCAAGTTGTCACATCTGCTGAATGCAAAACGAGTGTCACTGTCTTCCCTCAAGAGGGCCACCGAGAGGCAGGGAGCCTTGGTGCCTAAGGCAAGGACTCTGGAGCCATGACACTAAGGCTGGGATTGTGGCGTCCCCACCCCCAGCTATGGACCCTTGGTCACGCTGCATAGCCTCTGTTCTCAGTTTCCCTATAGGAATGAGAGAAAACAATGGCACCTGCCTCAGGGGGTTCTCCTGGGAATTAAATTACAATAATTTTAATATGGTAAAGCACTCAGAAGAACTCCCAGTAAGTGCTGTCA
Organism: Perodicticus potto; assembly: GCA_963574655.1. NCBI lineage: Eukaryota > Metazoa > Chordata > Mammalia > Primates > Lorisidae > Perodicticus > Perodicticus potto. The sequence goes on from CAUYRH010046932.1 coordinate 28,528, forward strand.
TAACTAGAGTTGGCAAAACCCAAAAAGTTACATTAATGTCCCAAACAGTAAGGCTCCATCAGCCTCTGGGGCTCCCTTCAGTGGACAGCTGGAGCAGAAGCTGCTAGGTACCCTCCCAAATCCATGCACCTCTACTCTTTTCTCCTAACAAAACCCTCCATTTCCCATTTGTTCAGACATCTGCCCTCCTTGGGTGGCCATGTGCTTCACGGGAGGGAACCCCGCTGCCATATAAGGGGCTGATCAGCATTGGTCCACGCTCCTGGCCGTGACCAATGCCACTGGCAGTGGCTGATTTGAGTGTGGAGCATTAATTCTGGGCTGTGAGACATGAGGAGAAGATTTCTTTTGTTTTTAGAGAGTTGTAATGGAAGAAACAGCACATTGAAAAAAATTGAAAAGTGTCTGCATTATGCCTGGCCTGGTGACAACCTCCTGGTGACTAGAAGAGATGGGTTAGTCAATTCTGGGCCCACATCCCTTCCTGATGCCTTCCTAGGGAAAACAAGAAGCCCCTGCTATCTAAGATGGTTCAGTTGGGGTCTTCTGCCTCTCACAGGGGAGAACTACCAAATGCCTCTGGCACTTGGTACAGTTGCCACAGGAAAGGAGAACCAGCTTCGCTCATCAGTGAAGGAAGGGACTAACATTTATTGAGCACCTACTGTACACCAGGCCTTCACTTGTATTATTTCCACTCATTCTTATCACTATACTAAAAGTAGGGTTTGCTATCTCCACTTTAGAGCTGAGGAACTCAGAACAGTGAGAAATCTGTGGGGCACCCACTCCACCCCACCCCTAGAATACTGCGGGGGCAGAATCTCAGTCCAGCTGTGCCTGGTGCCCCACAAATCCCTCTGCCTCCCGGAGACCCTGGGAGCAAAGCACCAGACCAGCAAGCTCACAGGCCAGGCTGGGAGACACCCAATCAAAGGCCCAGAAGAGGCGATGAAAGCTGGGTTGTGTCTGTAAGCAAAATGAAAAGCCAAGAGAGTGAGGGCCTGGAGGTGTGGGCCGGACTCAGAGCAGCTGCTGAGTGGAAGCTGAGTGCAGATCAGCCAGACCCACAGGCAGGTGGGGGCTGCAGAGGGCTTGGGGAGAACCCCTGGGCCTCCAGAGTGTCCTTCTCCCATGGACCGGGCCCCTGGGAGCAGCCCACACATCTTCTTGGAGTGTGATCATCCCAGACAGAGATGAGACCCAGACATCACCAGTCTGGCCTTGTCCCTTCTGATGGAGAAATGAGGCTCAGAGAGCCCGGGGTTCTCTGGACAATAAGATATCACATCAGAGGGCCCGAGGGCCCATGAGGAAGGGGCGTCTGAGAACACAGCCATCAGACCAGCTTCTCACTACAGAAGAAAATAGTCAGAAAATGAGTGTGTTGAGGTGTTCAGGATTCCAACTGCCAATTATTTGTTGATTTGTATGAAGAGACCCTTACTTTGGTAACTTGGAGGTATTTTGCTCACTCTTCAACCACTGGTGTGTTGTCATTAACAAGACCAAGTCTTCCCTGGAAGCGTGCTCTTGTGCATGGCAAACAGCTGAGAGTGTGGAGGCTTGTTCTGTTTATTTGGGGGTGGGGAAGGGATGAGATTCATCTGCAACCTGCCTAGGCTTCACAGGATGCTGGAATAATCAGCGTAACAGCTGACATTACTATGTCACCCTCGGTAGTGTGCGGTGGCGTCGCAGCTCACAGCAACCTCAAACTCTTGGCCTCAAGCGATTCTCTTGCCTCAGCCTCTCAAATAGCTGGGAATACAGGTGCCCATCACAACACCCGGCTATTTTGTTGTTGTTGTTGCAGTTGTCATTGTTGTTTAGCTGGCCCGGGCTGGGTTCAAACTTGCCAGCGTCCGTGTACGTGGCCGGGGCGTAACCACTGTGCTACGGGCGTCAAGCCCACAGCTGACATTTCTAAAGTGGGTATCTTTAAGTCAGACAACAGCATTTCAGGTGGGAGGTGTCATCCCCTCGGATAGAGGAAGAACTCCAACAACAAATACGAGCTTGGCTGGCAGATGGCAGAGCCCGAGGTGAAAATCCACGTCTAGGATTTTCCTCGTGATCCACTAGGTCACGAGGTCAGGCTTGTTCACCACCTGCCACCTGTCGGGGGTCAGAGTCATAGGTAGACTTTGGGCTGCAGAAGACCCAGAGAGAACACCCCACACTCCCCCAGGAGCTGGTGCCCCTCAGCCTTTACCTCATGCTTGTCATCACAGGAAGCGGCATGAAGACTGATTGCACCGGTCTGAACTCACTCGGGGAGGAGGCTGGGATGCAAAGGGGTGGGCTGAAAGGATGGAGAGGGGCGGACTTCCCTTGCAGAGCTGCTCAGCACAGCCTTATGCTGGGCAATTCCCAGTCCTGGCCTATGTCCGCACACACCACACTAACTCAGCGCTGCGGTTCTGATCCGCAACCGCATCTACCCTGCCATGGTGACCATCATAAACGGTGGCCTTGTGTTTAATTTTTAATTATTGGTATAGAATAGCTGTGCCAGGAGTTATTTCATGATTGACGCAAGTTTATAAAGAGACCAATGAAAGACATAAGTACTATCAATCATACTATGTATTTCTTACTGAATAACAAACGGGCCACAAGGAAAGAAGCAGGTAACTATACCAATGTTCCTACTATTAGTCATATGTAAACGGGTTTTAGGAACATGTAAGGCTAAAAATTATCATATTAAGATGAGTTTTTGAGACAGTTTGTGGATCTCTGGCTATATTTGATTTTTAAATGTATGAGAGTCTCAGAAGGGTTCAAAAAAGAAAGAAAATTTGTCACATTTCAAACCAACATCTTGAATCAAATAAATTAAACCCTGATTCTCAAACTGCTCATGTAAGTGACAGGCTCAAATGCATTTTAAAAAGTAGTCCGGTTCCAACCCTTGAATGACATTACCATCTCCTCCCTCCGGAACCACAATCAGCAAATCGGAACAAAGCTATCTGCTCTTTTTCTAAAGACTTATCGTAGCTTTTGCAGCTAAATTACTCAATCCTTAAATACATGTCACTTGGAGTTTGACTGGTTATTTTTACCATGCTGCCTGTGACTGGCACGCGCTGCCGCAAAGCACTCGCTTTCTCTGAAGAAAAACCTGCTCAGTCTTAGACAAAGACAGAAAAGGCAGCCCTGCTAATAACGATCTAAAGTTAACACCAGAGTAATTAACATTCCAGGACTTCTGCCATGTCATTCATCAACAGGGATGACACCCAAGGCAGTCAGAGGAGCCGGAACCCAGGCTTTCTCGCGGGCTTGTCATCAGATCTAGTTAGTCAGATGTCACTGACGTGAGGACTCAGATGACAGGGTGCAGCTTACTTTGCATCATCTATGTCTGGGAACAACGGCTGTTGACTAAGGATGGGGAGGATCGTTTTTTTTAGATTTCCGTTACCTTTTCTCCAGTTTGGATTTCAAGTTCTTTTAATGTCCGGCAGCAATTAATTTCATTCTCACTTCCCCTTAAAAGTAAAATAAAATAAATCTTTGTTAGAATGTTTTAACCAAATAAATGTTTACATAAGACATGCAGAGATCAAAATGGCAAGGATTTCTAAATCTATTTTAAAATGCAAGGCATTTCTTATGCGTGACCATCTGCCAGATGTGTGAATTTGGGCAAATTACTTGGTTTCTCCGTGTCTTAGTTTCCTCACCTGTAAACTGCAATACAAAAGCATTTACTCCTCCGAGGGGAATGAGGCGATTAAGTCATTGCCGCTGATCCGTAACGAGCACTCAACCCCCGGCAGCTGTGTGGGTTAAATACCTCATCACCCCCACTTCACAGACGACGCCAGGGTCAGACCCAGATCCCAAGCTCTGTGCTTCCACACTCTGTTCTGGCCACTCAGTAAAGGACTTCATGGTCACTGTGTCCACACCACCCCCTTGGCTCCCTCTGTTTCTTATGAGCTCTTTATTTTGCACTGTTTATGTAGCTGTAACTCACTTCTGAGCCCCTTTGGGACTGGCTGGTAGGGTTGGGGTCAGGTGTAGAGAATGCCAGGGGCAGGACAGGGGTTCCCCCACTTCACAGGATCTAGCCAGTGCCTTCTACATGCCAGGCCTGGGGGGTGTGGTGGTGAACAACATGCTGTACCTACTGGTGACAGATGGGAAATAAACCAACAAGTAATGTAAGTTGAAACAGTACCAGGGGCCATGAAGGAAATAATGGTGGGCCTAGAATAAACTGGAGATGGGGGAGGATGACAAAAGGCCTCTCGGACCACGGTCATCTGAACAGACAGCCACAAGCTGAGGGGCCACAAAGCCTTCCAGGCAGAGCCGAGGGAATACGCAGCCGGCAGGAAGCTGAGAGAGCGGCAGGGGCTCTGCAGGTTGGAGGCAGCAAGGCAGAGCTGGACGGGCAGCGGGAGGGCTGAGGCTGCCAGGCCCCTGGGTGCTGCGGGCCGTGACAAGGAGTCTGGACTCCAAGCTAAGGGTAAAGGGAAGCCGCTGGAGGGTTTTCAGAAGACATTGACTTCATTTTACATCCAAGGAAACTGAGGCTCAGAGGAGTTAAGCTCTGTCTGTGCTCAAGTTAAAGATAGAACCTGATCAGGAATCCTAGTTTTATACTATGTTAAATGTAATATTTTACCATTGCCCTAATGATATAATCAAGAGAAATAAAACAGTGTTTGTAATATTATATATATTTAGGAGCTAAAGAATTAAAATCTCACGAATGTCTGTGCACCCGCCATCCCTTCACATTTAATGTAGTCAATAAAACACATTTGGGTTCAGACCTAAAAATCTGTATTATCTGTCCTAGATTTTTCTCTCCTCAACTCCTTTTGGATTGAGTACTTTTTTAGAATCATTTTTCCTTCCAAATGTCTACAAGTGAGACATTTGGTTTCTATTCTTCAGCATTACCCTGAAATCACAAAGTGCGTACAGAACACTTCCATGTGCAAAGCTCATTGACGTCTCTGTCCTTCTACCAGCTACCCGCCACTCTCAGCTGATTACTATCTGGCATTCTAACTCTCAACGCTTTGTTTAACTCCTATAGAAATTTTCATAATCACTCCTGCAGCCAGTCATCATTTTTGTTTATTCCTGTTTTTTCTCCTCCTTTGGTTTTATTCCTGAAGGCTCAGACCCTCCGTCTGGGGTCTCTTTCCTTCTGCTTCTAGCAGAACTTTTAGTCAAAATCTGCCAGAGATTAATTATCTCAGTTTTTATCTGAAAATGTCTGTATTTAACCCTCAGTCTTAATTTTTTAAATGTTTTTCACTGGCTTATCTCATGTCTGTTGCTCCAGAATAAGCTCTCCAATTGCATCTTGAGAGGTGAACAAAGCCCAGCCGCTGTGCAGCAGGCTCGTCTTGGACGCCCTGTGGGCTCCTCTGCGGATGGGTTCCTTTGTCACTCATTTCTTTAGAGCAAAGAGCCCTTTCCCCCCCTCCAATCCTGCTTCTTTGGGCCCACAGCCTTCTTCCTCCCTTCCTTCTCCACCACAGGCGGCTTGCCTCGAGTCAGGCCCGTGAACCCCTGCTCTGCGGTCGTTCTGTCCTGTGTCCCCCGGAATCTGCGACACCTGCCCTGGCGGAGGAATGCTGCAGCTTGTGGTCTTAGTGCAGGAGCTTCGCTCCAATATAATTCTCAGGTTCTTTAGAAAGTTACTCTGTGTGGGGCTCAGAAAGCTTTATAAAACTGGCACTACGGTCCGCATTGACTGTCTTATGCATGAAAGATTGTATTCTTCACGGAAGCAGCATTGTGCCAAGTGCTACATGGATCATCTCATTTGCAGAGGACACTTTGAGTCCACGTGGAGAGGTGTACTGCATGTCCTTCTGAAGCAAATCCTGTGTCGGTGAAATCGCTCCACAGTCCATCGTCTGATGACGGCACTGTGACCCCGTACAGAGGCACAGTAGTTCCATGTTCTGCCCTCACCAGCTGCTGTGGTTTTGATGTTTGTTCCCTTCAAGGCTCATGTTGAAATTTAGGGGGGGCCTGGTGGGAGGTGTTTGGGTCATGGGGCAGATCCCACACCAATGGCTTGGTCCCCGTGGGAAAGAGTAAGTTCTTACTCTATTAGTTCCTGGCAGAGCTGATAGTTGAAAAGAGCCTGACACCTCTCTCCCCACGATCCCGCCAACTCCTCCGTAACTCTTCCCCTTCTTCTGCCATGAGTGGAAGCGGCCTGAGCCCCCCACCCCCAGAGGCAGATGCTGGCTCCATGCTTCTTGTACACCCTGCAAATAAGCCTCATTTTAAAATAAATTACTCAGCCTCAGGTATTTCCTTTAGCAAAGCAAACAAACCAAGACACCAGCTCTTAGAAACTCGGAGGCATAGGCTTTGGAAATGTCATTTGAGGTCATACATTTCTAACCTTCGTGTTGCTTCCAACTTCGTCAACCACCAGAACATATCCAGGAACTTGCTCAATATGGTGATTTTATACGTGTCCAGTTCTGGTGAGGCCTAGGCGGCCAGGCAGATGAGACGTTGTACCATTTCTGGGCCGTGTTCACTGTGTGTCATCACTGGCATTACGTGTGGGCCGGTATAAAATGCCACCCCCCAAATAACTGCAGAAGGGAAGTGCTGTTGACAGAGTGCCAGATCCCCCCACACACACACATTTAGGGGATTTGACCTTCACCTGTCCAGAGACAACCCCAGTCCATTGACCAGATAATTCAGGGACTGCATAAGGTGCCTCTGCCTGTTATTTTTATACAAGTTGATACGAAGAAATAACACAAGATTTGGCTGAAATAGATCTGGTTTGAACACGGAGGCAAAGGTGCTGGATGCCTCTACTTTTTCCAAATGCTCTGCTACCGGCAAGTGAGCGTGGATTGTGGCAAGACAAGGAGGGGGCCCGGGGCTCCCGCAGAAGGAGCGTCCTCTGACTCTTACGAATGAGGTGTACCGTTCAGGGATGGCAAGTACTTTCATTCAGCACATTAAAGAGATTCTTTATCTTATAGCTTTCACTGTCACTGTTGAGAAGTCAGTGTTAGTCTAATCGTCAGTTCTGTTTTTCCTCTCACTGCCTTTAATATTTTCTCTTTGATTTTGAAGTTCTGCCATTTCACTGTGGTATGTCCAAATAGGCATTGCTTTATTTGGCTTGAGATTCTCAGCCATTATCGTTTCAAATATTATTTCTTCCTTATTCTTATATCTCATTGGTTTGAATGTTCCCCTCCAAAATCCAGTAGTGCCAAAGTGATAGAATAAAGAGGCCTTGAGGAGGTGAGTAAGCCACCAGAGTCCCTCCCTCTTGAACGAGGTTGGATGTCCTTATGAACGGGCTGGAGGGAAGGAGCCTATCCTCTCCTGTCCTTGTACCAGATAGGGACCCAGTAAAAAGGTCCTTACCAGATGCCAACACCTTGGTCTTGGACTTCCCAGTCTCAAGAATAAATTTCTGTTTTTATAAATTATAGTACCCAGTCTTCGGTACTCTGTTACAGCAACACAGAATGGACCAGACAGCCAGATTTCTGGAAATCCCATCTTTCATGTCTCCAGGAGCTCATACAAACTCTTTAGTTTTCATTCCTAGCCACCAAAACCTGATCACTTTCTGATGAACAATGTTATAATAAAAAAGCATAAAAGCCACGAAATCTTAAATTGGCATCTTAATAGTTTACTTAAAGATTAAAATCCATTACTTCCAAATTTAAATAAATTACATGTAATAATTTTACCTGGCCTTAATTTGCTATGTTCACGTTTTGTTACAGAAGCATTTCTCTTATTCTGAAATTTATCCTATATAGATGCTAAATCTTTTCTAATTAAAATGTGGGGACATTTCCTAGGCCTGAATTCCATGGATGGACTGTGTCCATTCATTGATACACTCATTCACCTTGCCCCTGGTGGAAGGGACTGTATTCATTCGTTTCCTGGCCAAGGAACCCATACACTTATATATACCCTGAGGCTAGAGGCCTAGAGGAGGAGAC
>CAUYRH010046940.1:0-30649 GCA_963574655.1 Perodicticus potto
AAGAGGGAGGAGAGGGGAATGAAAAGGGAAGGGGGAGGTCAGATCGAGGGAGGGTGAGTGGTGGGATCACATCTATGGTACATAATGCAAGGGCACATGTTGAATCTATTAGTATAGAGTATAAATGTCTTAACACAATAACTAAGTAAACAAGATGAGGTATATACTTAAAAAAATAAGGTATATATATTGAAAAAAAATAAGGAGCAGCACCTGTGGCTCAAAGGAGTAGAGTGCTGGCCCCATATGTCAGAGACGGTGGGTTCAAACCCAGTCCCGGCCAAAAACTGCAATAAATAAATAAATAAATAAATAAATAAATGAATAAATAAAATAAGAACTTATTCTTACCCTGATAATAAAACACTACAAAATTAATTGTAAGAAAAGAAAATTATGCAATGATATCTGTCATGAGCAAAGGTGCATATTTATAAAAAAATATTGTAACATAGCTGTGTCCAACAATGTATAAAAAGGAATAAAAAGGAAAAAATATATATATATATTTTTTTTTAGAAACAGAATCTCACTTTGTTGCCCTCAGTAGAGTGCCACGGTGTCATAGCTCACAGCAACCTCAGCTCTTGGGCTATAGCAATTCTATTGCCTGAGTCTCTCGAGTATTTGGACTACAGGCACCAACCACAACTGGCTATTTTTAGAGTTGAGATCTTGCTCTGTGTCAGGCTGATCTTGAACCTGTGAGCTCAGGTAATTCACCTGCCTGGGCCTCCCAGAGCTCTAGGATTACATACGTGAGCCACCATGCCTAGCCTAAAAAGAAAAAACATTCTGATCAAACATTGCTACAAATTCAGAGATGGTTTACATTGATTGGAAATCAATTAATGAATTTGCCATATTAATTATTTTTTTAAAATTTATATCATCTTTATATATTCAGGAAATGCATTCAATGGAAACCTACACCTATTCACCACAAAAATTCTTAGCAAAATAGAAATTAAAGGAATTTCTCAACGTCACAAAGACATCTTTGAAAATCATCAGATCAATTTCCTTTCACCTGAGATTGAAATGAAGGAAAGAATGCTTGTTCTCACCACTTCCACTCAATCTAGCAATGCAGGTTATGGAATCACTGTGTTTTGCACCTATGTTTTTCTGATGTCTTGGAACTGAGTGTGACCTTGTAAGAGGCATGAGAGTTCTGCAAGGTGTATTCATTATGTGTACAGAACTACAAAATAATGACCTGTAGAAAGTGTGAAATAAACATCGGTCAAATAGATGAATAAAGGAATGAATGAACCAATCAAAGAATATTATATACCTTTGGTTTTGTCACTAAGGTTGTTAGGAAATTTACCTGTCTGATGCAAATCACAAAGGCTTCATTCTATAGGAAAGGAAAATACAAATTATGTTTAGATATCTGATGTTTACATTATTCATGGTAAGTGATTGGTCACTTAATTTATTTTAAAAACACCAACAACTTAAATGAATACTTATAGCGAAATACAAATTAATTTTAAATTATTATTTTATAAGCTAATATTCTTTAATAAAATTAATAATTAAAGTATTCAGTTATTATGAACTCATTGAAGTGTAGATGGGGTAAAATGAAATATTTGCCTTAAGCATTTTATCCAACATCTATTCAAAGCCTAGAAGGAAACAGTGATGGCAGATGGCAGTACAGGGTCCTTGTGAGAGTTGTGATCTGCTGAGACTGGCTTAGCAATTCCCAAGGCTGGGAGAGACACTCTCCTGTCAGTACTCAGTGTAGTGGGGAATCACATATTAACTGTTTCTCCTTCTCCCTGAAACAAAAATGCAAAAAGGCCTTTTAGTAATAATCCAGAAATCACGGTAAATGAATGTTAAAAATAGCGCTTCTAGCGTCAGTGATTTGGTTATGCTTTACCTCTTTTTTCTTTTCTTTTCTTTTTTTTTTTTTTTGAGATTTGAGAAGAAAATCATTCATGTTTATCTAGAATACTTAAAAGCTACATTTTATCTTCCAAAAATAAAGAAATGATTCACCTCCTAATGGTTATATTCAAAATGGCTTATTTTGTGGATTAAGAAAACCTTTTCATGGTTAAATAAGCAGCCTAATCTTGCAAACAGATCAACTACATGGTAGTAAAATTCCACCCTCAGACATGTATTCATAGCTTCTAATTATTTTAAAGGAGCTTCTGTGTGTTATTTGTGCAACCCAAAAGTTTAGTTTATTTTCAATTCTTTTTTAATTGTCATAGAAGCAAATGCTATAAAAACAAAGTCAAAATAACTAACTAAATATATCTCACTTTTTGTATCTAAACCATTCTATTTAATTATGGAAAATATAAGCTGTTTTAAAAAATACACATTAAAAATTTAACTAGCTTTCAAAATATGGACTTTTGATTATATTTCCAAAGCCTAAAAAGTGTTTTGTTGGATTAAAGATGATCTATATTCCAAGTGATTATTACTTTTTGAAGTTCTTGTCATGGTCTCTTAACTAATAAATGCAAGCTTTTGAGGTTAAATTGTTTTCCTCATATTTTAGAATTTACTGATCTTGAGTCTATTTTAAGTTTATTATCATAAAATATTTCTGTGCAAACTTCAGAAATTGTGTTAATGATCATAGTTCACATACATTCTTTCTAATAAAAGAAAGTAAACAATGATGTTTAAAATATCTCTCATTTTACTTAAATGAGTTGTTCCTCAACTAAGTTTTATTTTATATAAAAAAATTAAAAGAGTTTAATAAGTAAGAATTAAAGAAAGGCAGCTATTTATAATAACACTAAAATAACATATAACTGTGGAGCTAAGCATCATATTTCAAGAGATCAGGAAAAGTTAATTTATATATTATAAAATTTTTGTATTAGTTTTTAAAAGCTCTTCTGTTTCATATTGAAAATTCTATTATCAAGTCATTTAAAAAATAATCTTAAAGAATAAAAATATCTAGCCCACTCAATGCTTTGTACTTCATACAAACGATTTTGTGTGCAGTGTGTGGAAATAGAACTCCACATGTATTGGAACTGCAAATTACAAATGCGGAAATATAGTAGTTCCCACGGTTTAACTGCAGTGAGCCTGACATCTGGCAGCTACACTGCTGGGACTCTCCACTTGAGGGCAATTCCCTGCTCATTTTTAGGTTAGTATAACATTTTCCCTGTGCAGCAACTTGCTGTGTCCATGGTGTAAATTGTTCTGGGGTAGAAAAGAAAAGCCAACTAAGAAATGAGGGCAAGGTGAAGTAGCTCACAAATAAAGTTATTTTCTTTATTCTTCCCCTTTCTCAAGAGGAATATATGCCATAAGTAGTATATCACTTATAGATGACATGGAGGATTTTTTTTTATTCACTATAGGTTATAATTGGATGCTAGAATTTAGCAGCCACTTAGTATTGATTGCATCCTACATTTCTACAGCTTAGATCACCAGAGCTGTTTCACGTAATTCTAGAAAGTTTAAATGAATAAACCAACATTCATAGAGGCTAGTCATGAGTTAGTTGCCCTAGGATCTAATAACCTTGGAATGCATTGTAATCTTGTACCTTTTTAGAAAATTTTATTATGTTATTGTTCCAATAATAAAAGAAGTTAAAACTATGGTTAAGGTTTTCTCATCAGAATTTCTTAAATTGAATGGTTGTTTTGACATCTTTAAACATTACATGGAAAAGGCTGGGAAATGCTGGAATGAGTTATTTGGTTAATTAATAATCAAACAACACACCTTTTAGCACAATAAACTAAATTGCTGGTGAAATTTGATGCATTTTTTTAATATGGAAAGTAAATAATATCAAATGACTTTAGGCCATCTGCTTTGCATGACAGATCCATGGGAAATGTTGGAAGCCAGACTGATGTCTTTCCTTCCTAGAATGTTCTCAACAGGTATTGTCATTACGGTTTATGTTAAACCAGATGGAGTCACAAAGATAAATAATAGTACCTTTATACAATATTTTGAATACCATGCTTGAGTGTGGGCATAGCTTGTTAAAATTAATTATCATCAATAACATGGAGTTATGTGACATGTCATTCTCCAGATCAAGAGGCAAAAATCTTCACTTTCTCGTCTAACAGGAAGATTGTGGTGTACCCATGCAACTTTAAACTTTAAGGATGTCTTTAAGTGAATTGTGTATTCCATCTGTCACAGTCTCCACATTTTACCATTGACAACATTTGTAATGTGATCCAAGAAATTGTTCCCAGCAGGTCCCATTGTATTGAATAATGGCCTTTTTTATATGAGTAGGTTGTCAAATCAGCAACATTCCCAATTTCAGACTAGAAATGAAAACACCAAACAGCAGATAGGTAAAACTAATATGTATCTATAGAGAATTGTATGTGTAAATTTGGAAATGTAGTTAATGCAAGCAGGTCATATAAAAATAATAAAATAAAATAAAAGAGAGAAGTGTTCTTTTGACTCCCTATAAAAATACAAGTCGGCTCTAAGAAAGAAAAAGTGTACTCCTCTCCTGTATATTTTACTAACCTTGATTATTAAGCCACTGTCATGAATTTATCGAAACCTAGTGATGTATTTCTTTGTTGACTTAGGCTTACCTCAAACACTAAAGAATGTTTGCTTCAGACAGGGGTACACAATAAAGTGAAGTAGTTGGTGGTTTATTTCAGTTATCTTTTTCTTTACAACCAGATATTCCAAAATGTGGTAGTTTAAAATAATGATCAGTTCATTCCATCCATTATTTTGGTAGGTGAGTAACTCAGGAAAGTTTGTCAGGTCTATTCTCCTGTATGTTATATCTACAGGGGTAACTCAGTAGATTTCAGTTAATAGCTGTTTAGTATAAAAGGTGTAAGCTGGCATCACTCATATGCCTATTGCCATGGTGGGAAGTCTGGAAGGCTGAGCTTAGCTAGGCTTCTTTCCATCTCCTTGTAGCATCATTGTCTCTTCAAATGGCCTCTCCAGTAGAATAGTCTGAATTACATGATTTACATAATGAATCTGGACTCCATAGTAAAAAAATAAGAGGTTTCTGGCCCTCTAAAAGAGTAGGTGTGGAATAAAGTAGTCTCTGAACAAGCCAGATACAAGAGGAGGAAAAATAGAGCTATTTGATGAAAGAAGTATCAAAGAAATTGTGGGCATTTTTAATTTACCACAGCCCACAATCTAGTCATCAAACATTCATGGTTTTACTATATGCAAAATGTAATCGTCCTCTCTACTATGGACAGAATTATGTCACCTCCCCCAAATTCATATGTGAAAGGCTGGACCCCGGTGTCATTGTATTTGAAGATAAGATCTTTGCAAGATCATTAGGTTTAGATAAATTCATGAGAGTGGGCTATTCATGATGGAATTATTCCCCTGATAAGAAGATGCAATTGAGCTTTCTCCATCACGGGAGAGTATAATGAAAAGGTTGCCATCTGCAAGACAGTGAGAGGGTCCTCACCAGCACCTGACAATGCTAGCACCCTGATCTCACACACCCAGCCTCCAGAACTATGGTAAATGCATTTCGGTTGTTTAAACCACCCAATATAAACTATAATGTTATAGCAAGCCAAGCTGACTCACAATTGGATTGCCACTGTGACACTTAAAATATGGAAGTAATTGTAGAACTGGGTGATGAGAAGAGTCTGGAAGAGTTTTTAAGGTATATCCTAAAATATGGAATTCAACGATCATTCTGATAATATTTCAGAAAGAATAAAGGAGATCCAGAGGGGCAGATTCATAGAGAATATATAAATAATCATAAAGAGAATATAGATAGAAATATGAATATTAAGAGGCATTCTGGTCAGGTCTCACACGGGAATGAGAAACGTGTTATTGGAAATTGTAGAAAAGGAAATCTTTATGATAAGGTGTCAAGGCATTTGGGTGAATTATGCTCTAATACTCTGTAGAAGATAGAACTTCTGAGAAACAAAATTAGTATTTAGCTGAAGAAATTTCTAAGCCAAGTTTGTGGAGGGAGTGACTTTGTTACTCCTGACTGTTTATAGTAAAATGTGAGAAAAAAGAGATGAATTGTAAAAGTAATTATCAAGCAAAAAGGAACCAGAACTTAGATCTTCAATAAAAATCTCAGCCTACCCTATTGCCAAAATGAGAAAGGCTCTTCTAAAGAGAACACTAGGAGAACACCAATGGCATGGCCTGTGGCTCAGTAGCCAATTAATTAGGAAAGCAAAAAAATACTCAGAAAATAAGTAGCCATTTCAGTCACATCCAAGAATGTAGATGGGATTATGTTAGCCTCGTCAGTCAGTTTTAACTAAAAAGAACAGAAAGGTGAGATGGAATGAAGGAAGGATAACACACTTCTGAGATTCTACAAGACAGGATTATGTTGTTGTTTAATTGCAAACATGCTATTCATTAAGACAAGGGAAGAATAACCTCAAAGGTGATTCAGAGCTGCCTTCTTGGTTTCAATGTATGTGGCTACCAACTCAGTTTCAAAATGCAAGAAGGCATCTGCCCAAACCTTGGAGGAAGATTTTTCCTGAAGACCTGTGGGGGACAGGACTATCCTACAGAGCCTCAGGAGCTCAGCTTCCACTTCTAGGGCCATGGGTATAGGATCCCTATTCCAGGGGGTACATAAGGTAGACTACAGCTCCAATGGCCCTGAGAGGTGGAACACTGAGTCAATGGGGATTAGCCTCAAACCTTAAGATCCAATGAAATTTGCCTTGCTAGGTTTTGAAAATGACTAGTATTTATCACCTCTTCATTCTTTCCTATTTCTCACTTTGGGGATAGGAATGATTACCTTATATCTGTCTTACTTTGTATTTTGGAAGTGCACAACTTCTTTGGCTTAACAGATCCATAGTTGGAGAAGAACTATGTCTTCTCAAGTGTCATCCATATCTGATTTATATTATATTTGTTTAGATAGATTAGATGAAACTTTGGACTTGAAACTTTAGAGTTGAAGTTAGAATGAGAATGAATGTATTTTGCATTGAGAATGACATAAATTTGGAGTGGTCATGTTATAATGTGATGGACTGAATTGTGGCCCCTCAAAATTCATATGTTGAAGCCTTAACTCCCACACCCCTGAGGTAAAGACAAGGCCTATAATGCAGTGACCATGAATACACAAATTTATAAGGGTGGTGCTATGATCCACTAGAATTGGTGTCCTTATAAGAAGTAGGGAAAACACTGTGCACTCTGTCTTTACCATATGAGGTCCTAGAGAGAAAGACAAGCTAGAAAGAGCTCACTTATCAGAAACTAATCATACTGGCATCCTGATCTCGAACTTACAGGCTCCAGAATTGTGAGAATATCAATTTCTGCAGATAGCTGGGTTTTCAAAGTTTGTATTAAACAACATAGTAAGAAAACAAGACATTATGACATATGAGGAGGATTTAAATCAGTCCATATTAGAAGAGGAAAATATGTGATGTTCAGTTGGCAGGAGCCTGAATGACAGTGGCCGTTCCTTCATATCTTTGTCATATATGAGAATTGATTTAAAGTTAGTTTTCACTGACTCTAGTTTTGAGAATCCTACTTCTGTTTTTCCTATGGTGACTATACGCTAGGGTCATGGTTCTCAAATGGCAAAGATCTTCAGCTGCAGAGTGTGAGTAGGTACAGTATTCTTCAACTCCAGAAGAAATTTTGGTTTTGTTCTTGTAATGAAGTATTACCATATGTCTTATTTGGGGGGAAGAAATTATAGTGTATTTGTATTATTCTGTGAGATGGTATAAAAATATGTACTGGGTTACATTTGAAAAGAGCTTGAACTGTACCAGTTTATAGATATATATTTAGATGACATAGGCTCTGCAGTACTTTTTCTGCCAACTAAAATAACTAAACTCCAAAGTTCTTCCACTTTTAGGAGAATTTGAATAATAATTGTCACTAATAATTATTTTGTGCTATAACAGGAGTTTTTGATTTCTGATATCTATATGATGTTTTAAGAAAGCCTTTTTTTTGAGTTAGCACCTCATTGTTACTTTAAATAAGCACATGGAACTTCTTCCTCTGCAAGAACTTGGCAATAATGAAATGAGTTCATATTGAACATCAAAGCACAATATACATATGCAAAACATATTCAAAACACTTTCCTTAATTGTTTTCCAATATAATACAAGACCTAAATCGATTAATCAAACAAAATAATAGGGTATTCAAACTCTCACCAAATGCATTTTAGTGTAAAATACATTTTAAAGCTCCACTAAAGGAAATAATAAAAAGTATTATTTATACTTGTGTTTGATAAACCATAGAAGCACAAAAAGGCATATATTGGCAAAGCCTGCCTAGAGATTTTCTAGAAGTAACAAAACACAGCAAAAACATTTTCAGGAATTGCAACCTAATTTGTGAGTTTGTACCTCTTGAGAATGTTGATGCATCGATACATTTCAGTATAATTTCATTTATAGTCACAAACATATATACTATCTGCTTTTTTCTGATTACTAGTTAATTCTCTAATTATAACTTGACTTCCGAGAAATGTCTAATTAGAGTATAAATCAAGTTGATTTTACTATTCTAGTTAATTGATAGCAATATATCTAATTGAAATGTAAGAAGTTGGCATTCTCTTTTATATTCCAATATTCATGAGCTGGTCCAATGTGATTGTGCCACGGGATAATGGACTCATTTTTGTTTTGAAGCTTCTTTAGTGGGTTCATGTCAGCAACGCCACTCCATAAGGTCCATGGTACATGCCCATTTTTTCTTAATTCTCAGATTACTTCTTGCATTTTTTTCATTAAGCCATTCTGTCCTCCTTAATTTTTGTTATTTTGGGGAAAATATTAAGTTTCAATATTAAAACCTTTGATGCATCTTGATTCTATAGGAAAAAAACATAAAGAAAGAAAAAAATAGCATAGCAATAGTAGATATATTTTTCTAAGTTATTTTTATTTTTACTTAACCATTTTATATAAAGCAAAATTTTTCATTGTTTTTATTAAAAGAGTTATTAAAAGAGTGGCATAATAATTAATGTTCATATATATTGGAGCAAATATAAAATAAGGAAAATACAAGCATCAATAATCCTATTTTTAGAGATAATCAGTGTGGTAAATAAGGGTTTCTGTACATAAAAATTCAGTCCAAAATTAGTAAGTGAAAGAAAATAATAATGATAAGAGAAGGAAGAAATAAAATGGAAACTGGAAAATAATACAAAGAATAAAATGAAAAGTTGGTTTTTGAAAGATAAAATTAAAAGGGGCACCTGTGGCTCAAGGAGTAGGGCACCAGCCCCATGTACTGGAGGTGGCTGGTTCAAACCTGGCCTCGGTCAAAAACTGAAAAAAGAAAAAAAAAAAAAAAAAAAGAAAGATAACGTTAAAAACCTTTAGACAGACTAATGAAAAAGAAAAGCTCAAATAAACAATATCAGAGATAAAAAAAGACACTACAACTTATCATAATATTCATATATAAACAACTACATACCAATGTATTAAATGACCTAGAAGAATGGATATATTCCTGTATACACACTATTTACCAACAATGAATTATAAAATATATAATATGAACAAACCAATAATAACTAAAGAGATCGAATCAGTCAGAGTTTCCCATCAAGAAAAGTTCAAGACCTAATGGCTTCACTGCTGAATCTACCAAACATTTAAAAATCAATATAAATTCTTTCCAAACTGTTTCAATAAATTGAAGAAAATGGGACATTTCCAAAATCATTCTGTAAGGCCAGCATTATCTTCATACCAATACCAGAGAAAGATACAATAAGCTAAAGAAAACTATAGAATACATTACTGGTGAACATACATGCAAAAAACCTCAACAAAATATTAGCAAACCAAATTTATACCATATGAAAAAGATCCACCATCATCAAGTAGGATCCATTTTAGAAATGCAAAAATGGCTCAATACACTCCAGTCAGTAAACATGATATATAATATACTAACAACATAAAGGAAAATAGCCACATGATCACCTCAATGCATGTGAGAAAGCTTTTCACAAAATTCAGCATCACTTTGTGACAAAATCTCTGACCAAGTTAACTTTCAAAGGGGTGTATCTCAAAAGAATAAAAACCATAGATGTATAACCAGCTCACAACTCATATCACACTGAATGGTCAATATTTTATAGTTTTTTCTCTAAGATTTGGTACAAGACAAGGATGCCCACTTTTGTCACTTCTATTCAATGTAGTATTAGAAGTCCTAGTCATGCAATCAGGTAAATAAATAAATAAATAAATAAATAAATAAATAAATGCATCAAAATTGAAAAAGAAGAAATTGAATTAGCCCTAATTACAGATGGAGTGATCTTACATGTAGAAAATTCTAAAGACTATACCAAAAATACAGTTATAACTCAGAAACAAATTCATTAAATTTGCAAGATACAAAATGAACATACAAAAAGCAGTTATATTTTTATACACTAGCAGCAAATTATATAAAAAGAAACTAACCAAATGACCCCAAAGAATAGCTGCCAAAATGTACAATAATCAGTAATAAATTTAAGTAATTGAAAAATCCTTTGAAAAATCTACATTGAAAACTATAAAATATTTAAAAAGAAATTTAAAAATGCACAAATAAATGAAAAGTGATCTAATGTTGTTAAGATATCTATACTCCCAAAAGTTTTATAAGATTCAGTACAGCCCCTATGAAAATACCAATGGCATTCTTTAGAGAAATTAAAAAATATTTTAAAATATATAAAACCACGAGACCCCCAAATAGACAAAGAAATCTTAAGTTTGAGAGTAGCCTGAGAAGAGCAAGACCCTGTCTGTATAAACGACAGAAAAATCAGTCTGATATGGTTGTGTAAACCTGTAGTGCCTGCTATTGAGGAGGCTAAGGTAGGAGGATCGTGAGAGCCCAGAAATTTGAAGTTGCTGTGAGATAAGCTGGTGTACTGCCACCTGGGCATGAGAGTAAGACTTGACTTAAAAAAATGCAGATTTAGATTTACTAGTCTAAGCTGAGTCCTGAGATCCTGCATTTCTAACAAGCACCCAGATGATATCGATGCTGCTTGTTCATGAATGATATTTTGACCAGCTGTTACCCTCTTCAGTCCTGGATAAATCATTTCTTGTCCCTCCACGTCCCATCCGCACATTTCCTGAATTTAGAACAGTGCAGTCCTCCAACAACACCTGCCATGCTTTGGATGTAGAAAAAGTCATGCTGAGCTTTGATCTCCTGTGAGGTAGTCCTGAGATGTAGGAACTGGTGGAAGGTGTTTGGGTGATGGGGTTGGATCCCTCACGCAATGATTTATGCCCTCTCTCGGGAAAGAGTGTGTTCTTACTATGATGAGATTGAATTAGTTACCTCCAGACCAAGTTATTAGAAAAGTGAGTTTGGCTTCCTGGCCCTCTCTTGCCTCCTCTCTTACCATGTGGTCTCTTTGCACATGACCTCTTGCTTTTCCATTCTCTGTCATTTTGAGAAATTGTGACTTCTCAGAAGTGCATGGTCCTTACCAGAAGCTGGTTAGATGTAACGTTATACTTTTGAACTTCTCAGCCTGCAGAACCACACACTGAACAAACCTCTTTTCTTATAAGTTACCCATCTCAAGTATACTGTTACAGAAACACACAAAGACTAAGACAATGCCCAGAAAAATTTCTTATATATCCCCTTGGGCCACTGTGACACATTCCAAGGATACAGAATTGGTCTCTACCCTCAAAGTGTCACAGTCCAAGAAGGAAGCAGATGAAATACAGCATAATATAGGCAATAGGTAGAAGTGTGTACTAAGTGCAAAAGTAGTTCAAAGAAGAAAGTAATGAGCAAAGCAAACAGCAAAATATTTACTGAAGCAAACAGGATGACAGGCAGCTGAAATGAGATGATGCTGGGGAAGCTCCAGGTCTCAGCTCTCTGAAGAGTTGTGAAGTTCTCAAATGCAAAGAATATCTGGTGCCCCACTGCAGTCGAGCTCAGCTCAACCTAGGCCAAGTTTCAGAATCCTTTTGGACAGTTAGAGGCTCCAGTGAACCACTAACCTTCAGTCAGAACATAACACCCGATCGATCAGAATACAAATGCTTTACTTGATTTTGTAGGAATAACAGACTGCCAATCTCTTAGTCCATTTGTGTTGCTATAATGAAATACCGGAGACTAGGGAAGGTGACTCACATCCTGTAATCCCAGAAATTTGAGAGGCTGAGTCAGAAGGATGGCTTCAGGCCAAGTGTTAGAGACCAGCTGAGGCAAAATAAAGAGACCCTATCTCTACAACAAATATATATATCGGTTTATCTGGCTCATGATTCGGCTGGCTGGAAGGTTGAGCATCTGGCAAAGACCTCAGGCCACCTCCACTTACGGTGAAAGGCAAAGGAGAGGCTGCAGGGATTGCTTGCTGAGAGGAGGTGAGCAGGGACTGTGCTGGGCTCTTTTTAACAATCATCTCTCATAGTCACTAATAGAATATGAACTCACTTTCCATTTATTCCTGAATAAATATCTTATAATGGTTTTAATCATAATTTGACCACTGTAAATTTTCTATTCAAATTTCTATGCAAAGATCTTTTCACCCAGGATCATCATTTCCACATTTCCTTTGGCTTCTGGTATTTCTGCTCTTGAAGTCACTCTAGGTCTCATTTTGTTATTAAAAAATTAGTTTACTAGAGATGAACCCAGCCACATATCCTCATTTCATCTTTGATAAGCCTAACAAAAACATACATTGGGAAAAAGATTTCATATTTAACAAATGGTGCTGAGACAACTGGGTGGCCACCTGTAGAAAGTGGACCCTCACTGTCCAAAAACACAAAAGTTAATTCTCACTGGATAAAAGATTTAAAAGTAAGACATGAAACTATAAAAATACTAGAAGAGAATGCAGGGAAAATGCTTGAAGATATTGGCCTGGGAAAATATTTTATGAGGAGGACCCTCTGGCAATTGAAGCAACACCACTTAATATATTACTGGGATCTAATCA
Source organism: Perodicticus potto (assembly GCA_963574655.1). Taxonomy (NCBI): domain Eukaryota; kingdom Metazoa; phylum Chordata; class Mammalia; order Primates; family Lorisidae; genus Perodicticus; species Perodicticus potto. Next base: position 13,007 of record CAUYRH010046940.1, read on the forward strand.
AGCTAAAAAGCATCTGCACAGCTAAGGACGCTCCAAGTAAAGCAAATAGACAGCTTTTAGGGAGAAGAGTTTTGCAGGTTGTGATTCCAACAAAGGTCTGATAACTACAGACTGCTCAAGTTAATCAATAAGAAAAGAACAAACAATCCCATTTTTTGGTGGGCAAGAGACTTGAATAGAAACTAAAGATGAAAGGAGAATGGCCGGCAACACATAAAAAAATGCTCATCATCTTTAATCTTCAGAGAAATGCAAATCAAAACCACAGTGTTCATCTAGCAATTGCTTTCTGACATAACAGGTTAAATCAAAATTTGTTAAATACTAGTAAGTATATATACTTAGCTGGCAGGGGAGATACCATGATCACAAAGGTGGTTTTCCCAAGGCGAGGCTTATCCATTGCACTCCAGGTATGCTGACCTCTGCGATTTCCCCTAATGTGGGAAACCCGACTGCATAATTTGTGTTAGTGGGGAACTGCATTTGTGATTTCTCCTGAAAAAAAAATACTAGTAAGTATCTCAGATTTGCATTAAATAAGGGAAATAAAAGATGTATGGATGAAATATCTTGGGGTATGAATAAATTAATGATTTATTATTGGTGTGAGATTTATTAATATCATGTTTCTTAGTCTGAGGTTGGGCAGGACTACAATGTCCCTTTGAAGAACATAAATATGTCACTCTAAATATGAATGTACAAATAAAGTTTTAAAAAGTAGAATAAAGCTTGTATACTGCCAATTTAAATTATATTTATTTCTTTGTTTACTTCTATTGTATAGGCTTTTGAAAAAAATCAAAATGATTTTATAGCATAAATTGTAAAGGGAAAGAGAAGAATAAACATAAATAACATGTATCCAGCTGATGATGATGAAAAACATTAACAGATTGTCCAGTGAACTAATGAATATCTGTTTTATAACAGATGCATTACATGTATGTAGAGATCTCTAAAATTTGTTGTTCGAATTAGAGATCATTCTCCTTAGTAAATTATCTCAAAAATGGAAAACCAATACCACAAGTACTCAAGACATAATTGGAACTAGTCGATCAATACATACATGTGTGAAGCAAAACTCAACAGAATTCAGAGGTGAGAGGGGGATACAGGAAAGAAAAAATTCAGATGTAAAGGGAACATAGCACATTTTCTGGGTCAAGAGCACACTTACAACTTTTACTTAAAAAATACAAAGGCAAACCATGTAACCAAAATCTGTATATGCCTGTAATATACTGAAATTTTTAAAAAGTATATGAAAATCTGTTACATTTTTGTTTCTTTCATGCAATTATCTATTGTAAATATATGCTATATGAATATGTGTATATGTATACACAATTTACATCACTCATTCCATAATTATTACTATATAATGCTTACCATATAAAATGTAAATGTTCTTCATTTCAAATCTTTTATCTTTGTCTAATAATTTTCCTTAAATTTCACTACTGTTTTCGTTGGCAATTGATACTTATATGAGAAAATAGCTAAATATATCTTCTGAGTAAAAGTGAAATATTATTTTGATGAGTTATCAAGGAGCATATAAGTAGAAGATTCTTCCCATTTTCAAGTGGGATAAGAAAAGAAAAATCACACATGTTTTAGATTTTAACAATTACGTTGGAAAATACTTAAAAAATTAAGCAACATCTTTAATGTATAAACTCACATAGCTTGACATAAAAGTTACATGAAAATGAACATTAACTTACTTAACAATTATCTGAACATGCCAGTCTGCAAACTTTTATACTTTGTTTAAAAATAGAATAATTAACATGGAAATGCATCAGTGTTATTTACAAAATTAATGCATTTCTCAAGTTTCTAATACATTACCCATCATTATTATTTGTAAAGGATTTACTAGATTCTTTTTATCACTAATTTTGCATCCCTAGTAATTTACAGTTAAATATTAATAATAAATTTACATATTTATTAATTATGAATCATTAAACAATTCCATGTAAAATACCACTAAATTTTAATATGTTAACAATTTTAGATAGCATATTTTAAAGAACAGAGTGACAATTTATAAGCAAGATCATCTTAAGAAGAATGGGGGAATCCATAGAAAATCTGATATTTCAGGACTTTAAAAACTACCATAATTAATTTCCCACTCTATTGACTAAATAGTTCATTTACTACATGGATTCAAAAATGACTGACACCTTTATTGATTAATTTGTTGTTTGTCAACACACATACCTCTGTAAGCATACCTCTGTATTGGTTAGTCTAAATTACTAACTGAAAACAGCTGTAGGATAGAAAGTTTAAACCAAAATCAATATTGAGTTGTTTGTCGTTGATAAATATCACCTTGCTGACCCCCACTACTCTGAATGAGTTTTGCTTTTTTTTTTGTCCCCTTGCTTGACAAGTATAGCATAGTGGTTATGAATACTCACTGTCAAATACACTTTGGCTGCTAAAGGTCAATAGAAAAATGAGGATAGTCAAAGAGATGCCACTAGCTCATGTGCCAAACTAACAAGAATCCAGATTTAGGTTATGTTTACGTGGCTTTTATCTAATAAGGAAGGCCAAGCAGAATGATAAATGCTTTTCAATGTTCTGTACAGAAATGGGTTTACAAACAAGCACCTGCCATAAATCATAACAACAGTTTGTCAAAAGTAACTAGAGACTAGATGCATCTTTATAATTACTCGAGACATTTTGCGTCCTGCTTTCATATCTTCCACTCTGTTCTTAGAGGAAATATTTTTTCCTGCTTTAAGCCTAAATTATTTTCCCTCCATTTAAATCATGAGTTGATGGTCAGAACACTTTTAGGATAACTCCTTGACTCTTGCACCAGTGTCCCTAAAAATATCAGGGTGTAATGGGTAGATGCCCAGTAATAAAACACCACAGATGAATCTACCACCTTCTCTCCAATTTTTCAGCTTTTTCTTCTTCACCACTATCAGTTTTTCCAATAACATAGCATTTGGTCTTTCCTCATGTCTGTACTAAGTTAGTGACTTTTAGCTTTGAAAAAAGAGTGCTTCAAAGAAGGTAATATCTTTCTCAAAATAGTGCTGAACATGTTTTATCAGGAAGTTTTAACTATGTTATGCAATTAATGGAAGAATAGAGCAAATGAATGCTTAATAATAGATTGGCACTGGAAGAGCAAAATGGTCTTTGAAATATATATATATTTATATTCATATATATAAAGAATAATAATATATATTATATATATATAATGCTGAAAAGTGTTTATCAAATCGTAGTTAGTTTTCACCCTAACGTCTTATTAACCATGGAGAAATTTTCAATTCATAAAAAAAAAAAAAAAAAAATTACTGCAGAAAGAATAAAAGGTTAGAGAGGACAACAGCTTGAACATAAAAGCAGATTGAATTTGACTTTCTTTTAAATTGTATTTGTGTTTCTTCCTGTGGATACAATGCTTAATTGATACACAATGGCTCTAATAGTGTTCCTTCATATTGGTTTACAAAAGAGCTTTGCTGTAATCATAGAATAGAAAGCATAGAGCTGCACAATAAATGTCTCTGCATTTGGGTCAACCCATTTAATTTCCCTTTCAAATCCAATTGTTCACCTGCTGTGCTTATTAAATACAGGCATGCTGTCTGTATTTGCATGCACTGTCTGTGTCATTTGGCTGTCTACCTACTGTCTTTGCCATTTCTAATGAGAGCTGCCTCTGTCAGAGCATAGCCTCAGAATTTAAATTAAGTATACTTTTCCACACACATTTTTTTCAGTTATTTAAATTACCATATAACTAATTTATAATCATGATATCGCTACTGGCTAATCAACCTATTATTTTCATAATAGCTTGAGGAACAACATACACTGCCAAAGGGAACATTTTAAATTAGTCAAGTTAGTAAGTTATGTGAATTGCTTAGTAAATTGTGAATAATTAGGTCTGCTTTTAGATTTCAATACAACTAATTTTGGGATACTCAGATATGCAAGAATAGATTAATGGCATTAATTAACATAAATAAAAATAGAACTTGCTATCTTTGTCTATATCAATATTTTTACAATGACCTATGTGACTGGCCTTTATTCAATTATTTAATAACAAAATTCTAGTATTTTCATACACAAGTGAAAATGGCCAGATATGCTTGTTTTGGAAAAGTGAATAATTGACCATGCAGAATTTTAATAGCACATGCTATTATATAAGTGAAAAAAACCTTATCTCTACATTACCTAGATATTTCAGATTCATATATGCCAAGTAATTTATGTAAACATTAGAAATCTCATTAACATAGAAAAATAAACAGTAGTAGGAATAAATTTATAAATTAATGAATTATAGAATCTTTCAATTTGAAAATTCTGAAGAGTGATATGTTAAATAGGAAAACAATGGAAGCCAGGACTTTTTAATTTGACTCATTAAAATATATTCTTCAAAAAAGTAGAAATCAAACTTAATTCTTTTAAACAATATATTTACATAATAATTTGGCTTTTTTATAGAAGTTCTTTTATGATAAATATTATTCAATAACTAATGTAAATAACAGATTTACAGTAAATATATGACATTTATATGACATAATATCAAAAGATTAACACAACTGTCTCTGTAGTATGCATTACATAATATTAAACAGTCAATGTACATATCCATATGCCAGAGGGTGCCAAAAAATGCAAACACATTTTAAAAAAGAATAATCAGAATTAAAATTGTAATACTTAAGTCATGTTTGACTTCTGCTATTACAAGAGATACAAAGTGTAATATACAAGATAACATGTTGTTGATATATATTATTACAATTTTAATATGTTTTTTCTTTCATAAAATAAGTATTCATTTTTGGCACCCCGTGTGGGTGTATACATATATATGTATAAAAACATATATACACATATATATTTTTAATTCCTTGTATTAAACTTTGAATACTCTCTTAATAGGCTGTGTCTTTTCATCATTATACTAGGTTATAGAGCACCTTGTTTATTCTTTTCTTTCTATTTAAGATTTATACTATTAAAAATCACTCTGAGAACCAAAGAGCTACCACAAATAGCACTTAACAAGAAAAATGCTAATACAAAGGGCACTGAACAGATAAATAAGCAGTTCTACACGTTGGTGTATACCTTTTAAAAGCATCCTTTTTCACTATACATGCACAAGAATATTCATAGTAGCAAAATTTCTAGTATGAAATTTCCAAATACAAATGCAATTTTTTATATAGAAATTTCAAAATTATGGTTTAAAAATTATCATCCCACAAATATAAATAAAAGAAATAATTAAAAATAGAATTATTAATTAAAACAATCTTAAAATACAAAAGGCAAAAAGAAGCATTAAAGGTTCTAGATTAAGATAAAGTATAAAATTATGTGCTATAATCAACTCAAATTTTATCAGGAATAACAACAAATATACGTGAATAAACTTTTTTTTTTTGAGACAGAGTCTCACTTTGTTGCCCTCAGTAGAGTGCTAAAGCATCACAGCTCACAGCGACCTCCAACTCTTGGGCTTAGGTGATTCTCTTACCTCAGCCTCCTGAGTAGCTGAGATTACAGGCTCCCACCACAAAGCCGGGCTATTTTTGTTGCAGTTGTCACTGCTGTTTTAGCTGGCCAGTGCTGGGTTCAAACCTACCACCCTCAGTATATGGGGCCAGTGCCCTACCCACTGAGGCACAGAGGCCCCCCATGAATAAAACTCTTAATGAAAGTTTTACCCTGAATTCAAATAGTTAGCTATATATTATTAATATTGAGTGCACAGATAGTAAAATATATTTAACATAGAAATGTTATAAATAAAAAATTGAAATTAGATAAACCCAATAGCACCATTCAAAGGAAATTAGGTGTGACAATTTTAATTTGTTTGATATTAAAGGTATTATTAAAGAGAGGGTGCCTCCGAAATTAGGATAAATGTGAAAGTTCATTGTAGAGATATTTATATCTTAAAATTTTTATATATTTAATAATATAGTCTTAACAAACATGAACTTGGGGAGGGGGTCCAAGGATGTTCAATACATTCTTATCTTTACACTCTTTTACATATCTGAAACATTCCAGAAGAAACATCAACTTATATATGTAGAAAAGATTTAAATAATTTAAAAATATTCCCTTAGTTGTTAATAGTAATTTTGTACTATTTACGCACTAATATTTTTCCCTATAAACTCATTGGAAAAATTAACTGAAAATAACGGATTATGAGAAAATGGTACCATGTGAGAAAATGGAGAAATCTCTCCTCTGGAGAAACAGCTATTAAGCTTGTCAAAATTAGCAAAGATATTCATTCAAAGTGTTTGAAGTTTGATAGCAAGATTTAGAGCATATTGAGAAATATCTATTGTAGATTCAACTATTGAAAATTGATAAGAAGAGAAAGAAGCCATGGCATTCAAGTTAAGGGTTATATCCAAGACCCCTGCACCTCTTCCTTATAGAAGGACTATTCTACTGTGCTCAGAAGCTAAGTGAATCCCTTCCCAAGCTGTTGAGGTGGAAGAGCCATTACGGGTAGATTCAGTAATCTCTGAACAGTGGCAGATCCTGTATTTCACAGTTAAATGGAAAAATAATATTCTTCATGAATGCAAAAACAACTGTATTTTAACATGTAAAAAAATAAAACTGGCCTTGTACTTTTAACCATACACAAAAATTAGTTTCAAATAGACCAACATTTAAGAGCTAAAATTATAAATCTCATGGAAATAAAGATAGCAGTAAATTTTTCTAACTTGGGTTTAAATACAACACCAAAGCACAAGCAACAAGAGAAAAAAAATACAAATAAATTGGAATTATTCAATATGCATTTGTTTCTATTGTTGAGTGTTCATTGAAGGTACAAAGAACCAGGTTACACTGATTGCATGTGTTTGGTAAAGTCCCTCTTATAATTATGTCCCACCCCTAAAGGTAGGGAGCCCCCACCTCCCTTGCTCCTTCCCTTTTTCTGATCTCTCCTTCTCCCACTCCCCATTTACTAGGTCATTAATTGCCTCATATCAGTATTGAGTATGTAGGATTCTTGCTTCTCCATTCTTGTGATGCTTTCAAAGAATAATGTGTTCCACTTCCATCCATGTTAAAATATGTAAAGTCTCCTTTTTTTTTTTTTTTAAATTAAATCATAGCTGTGTACATTAATGCAATCAGGGGTTACAATGTGCTGTGTTTTATACACAATTTTAAATGTTTTCATCAAACTGGTTAACATAGTCTTCATGGCATTTTCTTAGTTATTGTGTTAAGAAATTTATATTCTACACCTAGTAAATTCACATGTACCCTTGTAAGATGTACTGTAGGTGTGATCCCACCAATTACTCTCCCTCTTCCCTCCCTCCCCCTTCCCTCCTTCTCCCCTTTCCTCTTCTTCTTGAGCTATAATTGGGTTATAGCTTTCATAAGAAAGCTATAAATTGGTTTCATGGTAAGACTGAATACATTGGATATTTTTTCTTCCACTCTTGAGATAGTTTGCTAAGAAGAATATGTTCCAGCTCCATCCATGTAAACATGTAAGAGGTAAAGTCTCCATCTTTCTTTAAGGCTACACAATATTCCATGGTATACATATAGCACAATTTTAAATTGTAGTCTCCATCTTTTTTATTGGCTGAATAGTATTTCATGGTGTGGGATGGTGGGCATTTAGGCTGTTTCCACATTTTGACAATTGTAAATGGAGCTGTGATAAATGGTTTAATGCAAGTATCCCTATATTTTATATAAAAGAATTTTTTTTTCCTTCGGGGCAGATATCCAGTAATGGGAATGCAGGGTCAAATGGGAGGTCTAGTTTGAGTTTTTTAAGGGTTCTCCATACTTCCTTCCAAAAAAGTTGTATTAGTTTGCAGTCCCACCAGCAGTGTACAAGAGTGCCCTTCTCTCCACATCCACTCCATCTGCAGTTTTGAGAGTTAGTGATGTGGGCCATTCTCACTGTGGTTAGATGATATCTAGGGGAGGTTTTGATTTGCATTTCTGTAATAATTAGGGATGAGGACCATTTTTTCATATGTTTGTTAGCCATTCTTCTGTCTTCCTTACAGAAGGTTCTGTTCATCTTTCTTGCTCACTGATATAAGGGATTGTTGACTTTTTTCATGTTCATTAAATTGAGTTCTCTGTAGATCCTAGTTATCAAGCCTTGGTCTGATTCAAAATATGCAAATATTCTTTCCCATTGTGTAGATTGTGTATTTGCTTTAGTTGTTGTCTCCTTGGAAAATGCAATCTTATTAACTTCATAAATGCAATCTTACTAACATGACTAATTTAAAATGTTCCCTTTGGCAGTGTATCTCTATTAATCTGCATCGTAAATGCAAAAACAACTGGATTTTAACAAGTGAAAGGATAAAATTGGAAAATACTCAGGTATGCATGAATATTAATGGCATTAATTAATTTGTCTATGTCAATGTTTTGATAAGTATTTTCCAAATAATTGTTAAAATCTAAAATACATATGTGTAATTTTTCTTTTCTTAACCCATTTGAAAATCAGAAGAATCTTCTACTTATATGCTCCATGATAACTCATCAAAATAATTTCTCACTTCTAGTCAGAAGATATATTTAGTTATATTCTCATCTAGGTATCAATTGCAAATGAAAAGCTGTACAGAAGCTTTTCAGTTTAATTAAGTCCCATTTGTTTACTGTTGTTGATGTTGCAATTGCCATGGAAATCTTCTTGGTAAAGTCTGTCCCCAGGCCAATATCTTCAAGTGTTTTTCCCATGCTTTCTCTGAGGAGTTTTATCATTTCATGTCTTAAATTTAGGTCTTTTATCCATATCCATCTTGAATCAATTATTGAGAGTGGAGAAAATTTCAGGTCCAGTTTCATTTTTTTACATGTGGATATCAAGTTCTCCCAGCACCATTTATTTAATAGGGATTCTTTCCCCCTGTGTATGTTCTTGTTTGGTTTATTGAAGATTAGGTGGCTGTAAGATGGTAGTATCATTTCTTGGTTTACTATTCAGTTACAGATGTCTATGTCTTTATTTTTGTGCCAATACCATGCTGTTTTGACAACTATGGCCTTGTAGTACAGCCTAAAGTCTGGTAGGCTGATGGCTCTGGCTTTGTTTTTATTACTAAGAACTACCTTAGGTATATGGGTTTTTTCCATAGAAAATGAAGAATTATTTTTTCCATGTCTTGAAAGTATTGGATGCTGGTATTTTAATAGTGATGGCATTGAATCTTTTGATTGCTTTGGGAAGTGTAGATATTTTCACAATGTTGATTCTCCCCAGCCATGAGCATGGTATATTCTTCCATTTTTAAATATCTTCTGCTCATTCTTTTCTTAGGCTTTCATAATTTTCTTTATAAAGTTCCTTCACCTCTTTTGTTAGGTATATTCCTAGGTATTTCATTCTCTTTGAAGCTTCAGTGAAGGGGATTGTGTCCTTCATTAACTTTTCATCTTGGCTGTTATAGGTGTATACAAAGGCAACTGATTTGTGAACACTGATTTTGTATCTTGACACAAACTATATATATGCATATTTGTAGTTTTTGGCCAGGGCTGGGTTTGAGCTCGCCCCCTCCAGCACATGGGGCCCGCGCTCTACCGCGCCCTACTCCTTTGAGCCACAGGCACTGCCCACATTACTGCATTTTAATGACTTTCAGGAGCCTTGTGGTTGATTCTTTGGGGTTCTCTAAGTATAAGATCATATCCTCAGCAAAGGGAGAGTTTGACCTCCTCTGCTCCCATTTGCGTGCCATTCATTTCCTTCTCTTGCCTGATTGCATTGCCTAGATCTTCCAGAACTACTTATTCAATGTTAAAAATTTTTTTCTGAAATGATACTAACAAAAAAGTAAAAATACAAATCACAATGTGAGAAGGCATTTACAAATCATATATATATGTTTTGAGTCACTTGAAACCATATTACAGACAAAATCCTTAATAAAAGGACTGAAAATCCTATTATAAAGCTGAGATTTAAAAATAGGCTAGTGAAGCAAATAGAAATTTCTCTGCAAAGATGCATGAAAATCAAATAAATGTATCAAAAATTACATATCATTAATTGTTAATGAATGTAAACAAAAATCACAATGAGACACCAATTCACATTCACTAGAATTATGGTAATAAAATAGACAGCAACCAATGTTAGTTTTATGATGAAGGTGCTCTTCCCCAAAATTCATGAATTAAAGCGCTAACTCCCGATATTTAAACTGCAACTGTGTTTAGAGAAAGTGACTTTAAAAAAGGTCATTATGTTGAAATGAGCAGAGCTTTAATTCATTTTCACTGGTATTCTTATGGAATAGGAGACTGGTACAGAGGCTCTGCCATGTGATAAGGGCAAAGAAGGAAACCACCTGCAACCCAAGAAGAGAAGACTCAGGTAAAACCAACTAGATTAGCACTTTGATCTTGGACTTCTATCCTTAAGAACTGTGAGAAAAAATATATATATATGTTGTTTAGGCTACCTGGTCTGTGTTGTGTATGTATGTGTGTATATTGAGGGAAGCAGCCCTAGAAAATTATTAAAGTTGTCAAATATATACAGAAGTCAGAGAAATTGGAGCTTTTATACATCACAGGAGTAATTTTTAAATGGTATAGCCACTCTACACAACATTCAGGAAATGTCCATAATTGTTATGTATAGTGTACTATCTCATCCACAGTTCCACTCCTATGTGTATATCCAAGATAAATTAAACAATAAGTTCACATGCAAACATGTACAATGATGTTCATCATAGCCTTATTTATAATAGCCAAAAATGGAGCATCTCAAGTGTTCATTTAATGATGCATGGTGAACAAAATAAATTTGGTATATTTATATCATAAAAACATACTCAGCAATAAAATAAATAAAGCACTGATGCATACAATAATGCATCAATAGTGCCTCAATCCCAAAACATAGTAAGCTAAATAATAATTCATATTAGCACATTTAATGGGAATCTATTTATATATAATGTCTAGAATAGATAAAGGTATAAGGGGAGGAATTAAGTTAATGTTTGGACAGACTTGGATTGGTGGCTGGGAATGAAGAGTGACTGTTAATGGGTGTAGGATTTCTTTTGGTCAAGGGATGATGAATATGTTCTAAAATTAAATGGAATATAATTAAAAAATTAAACACAACAATACAAAATGGTGAGTTTAATGTTATGTGTTTTATAACTCACCACTATTCTGCATATTGCAAGGTACAAATTGGATCTATTAAGCATAGAGTATAAATGTCTTAGCAGAATTATTAAGTAAACAAGGTGAAGGATATATTAACTAGTGCGATGTCAGCATTCCTGATTGCATATGAAATCAGCACATTGTGCCCCATAAATGCATTAATGTATATATGATCTATGTGTTTATTATTTAATTTAAAAAAAAGAACTATTGCACTAGGGTATAAGCTTCTGGAGGGGAAGAAAAAAAGTTGTTATAAAATATAAGAATATTTTTTAAATTCAAAGATTTAAAAAAGCAATTAACTATTCATGTTTGGATGTTGCTAAATCTTTATACCTGTCTTGAGTGTCTTGCTTGTACTGTATCCCATCGTACCTTTGTTTAACTCTTAATAAACTGTTCACTTGTTAAAAAAAAATTAGGACACAAAAAAAAGTGTTTTGAGAATTATTATTTACTTGGAGGAAATTTCCTTAAAACTATAACTATCTTTTTTATGTGAATACACACAGTATAGCAGTATATTCTGTTAAGCATAGACTATCATAAAATATTTTATTACCTTTTGTTAAATGTAAAATATTAAATCTAAAGTTATGAAAGAGAATTTACTTAACTGATTTATTCAACAGACATAAATAGAGCTCTTTGCTAAGCACAAAAAAATAATAAAATAAAAAATAATAAAAAATAAAAAAGAAATTAAGTATTCATGTTTGGATGTTGCTAGATCTTTATTTTGTCTGAATCAATGATAAATTATGGGTGAAAGGATAAAACCTAGAATGTTGATTTCATTACTTGACATTAAGAATCTGGGTAAGAAGAGAAATATACATGTCATGACCTATAAGGACATTAGAGAAAGCTAAATATACCTGAACTTAGGTTAAAATTGTATGTATATACCATAACTATAAAGCTGAGGTCAAATTAGACCAGCTCTAGAGACTAGAATAATTTTTTTTTCTTTTTTAAAAATTGTTTGGGATTCATCAAAGGTACAAAGAATTAGGTTACACTGATTGCATTTGTTAGGTAAATTTCCTCTTATATTTGTGTCCTGACCCCAGGAGGTGTGCCATAGACCATGACTTCCCATCCTCCTCCCTCCCCCTTTCCCCACTACCTCAGTCTCCTAACCTCGCCTTATATTAAATCATCTCCTGCCTTCATATTAGAATTAAGTACATTGGATTCTTGCTTTTCCATTCTTGCAAAAACTAAGAAGACTGCATTTCAACTCAATCCAGGTTAATACAAAAGATGCAAAGTCTCCATCTTTTTTAATGGCTGAATAGTATTTCATGGTATTTGTTCCTTGATAGGCTTAAAAAGATTTTATCAGGCTGATCTTCAACTATTTTTCTGTCAGATACAAGTAGAAATCTACCCTGAAGTAAGATTTCAGCATTCATAACATTAATTTTTTTTTTTTTTTTTTTTTTTTTTTGGATTTTTTGGCGGTGGCTGGGTTTGAACCCACCACCTCTGGCATGTGGGGCTGGCGCCCTACTCTTTGAGCCACAGGTGCCACCCTCAGAACATTAAATTTTATGTAATTTGCCACAGGTATTATACGACACACAAAAAAATAAATCTAGTGCTGGGCACCTACTGGACCCCAACCTGAGAAAGTGGTCAACAAAGGAGATGGTGCTGAGGAAATAATGAAACTTACACCAAACTTAGTGCAGAAAACCAGAAGCTTGTAAGGACATACACTGTTTCATGTGCCTGGTGGCAGCATGAAAACAATGCAGCACCTGTCCTGTTTCCTGGAATCTTTTTCTTGGGTACATAACACAGTATACATACAAGAATGCACAGCAATTAGCAGTCATCCCTGAAGGTTAAGAATGCGACAAGGGAGATTACAGACCCCAAGAAGGCTGGGTAAGTGTAAACAGGGACATAAGGTAGTGGAACATCTGAAGAAGACAGATAACAATGCGAGTGGGATGGGGAGAGAGAAAATCTCATCTCCTGAGGCAGACATCGTAGCCTGATTGATAGTTTCAGGTGCCTACACTGATGATTTCCCCATGCAGGGGAAAGTCACATATGCATTCCCCAGATTACCCTGCGTTGGAAGGTTCATGAGGAATTCAGCCTATCTACCTCCCACAATCTTTACTTACAAAAAGGTAAAATAATTTATGAAGCAAGAACATTCAATAGACACATTTGAAATGGAATACAGGCAACGCATTTCTCAAATGTGTTCATTAAGCCAGGAGATAGATAATTTTAACACAGAACTGGAGCATCTTAAAATAGGAAAAATAATAGAACTGTATAAGTTAGATGTGAAACTTGGTGGATCGCTTTAATAACATATTAGTCACAGTTTATAGGAAAACTGGTAATCTACATATGAGAGAAGACAATGCCCAGAGAGAAAAAAATGTGGATAATATAGACAGAGCAAAGAAGTCGTTTGCAATATGATGAAACATTAAAATATATTTTAGTTTTCCAGAAGACAGGGGAAGAAGAAAGATAATATTTAGAAAATATGAATGGCTGAAAATTTTACAAAATTTATATCATCAAGCTACTCATTTAAAACCCAAGGACCTTTAAAAGATATTTATAGCTTTTTGAGGAGAAAAAAAAAATTTATGTGCATACTCTACAAAAGGCAATAATTGCAAGTGACTTCCCCATAGAAACAATGGAAACCAATGACAATAGAATGCTACTTTTAAAGTTCTAAAAAATATATAATTGCCAACATAAAATGAAATAATGACTTTTCTAGTAAATAAAACTAAATTAACTTATAAATATTGGGACCTTTAAAAAAATACTTAAGGATCTTTGACACAGGAAAGTATACCATAAGAAAGTTTAGTTATAAAGAATCCATAGCAATGGAAAAGCAAAATATGTGTAATACATAAGCAAAAGTGGTATGCACTTGTGTATTCTGAGGTCTGGCCACATATAGGAATTGGTAAAATAATAGTTTGTAATAGGAAGGATGCATTATGTAAATAATAAGTACCATCTACATTGGCAAAAGAGGTAAAGCTACAAGGATAGTAAACCAATGCAATGAAAGGGAAGATTTAATAATATAAAAATAAAATAGAAAGTCAAAAATAGAACTAAATAACAATAATCACAATATATAAAAATCAAATAGTGATATGAATTATTTAAATTAAAATATATGTAATATAAATACATTGTACACTCCAAATAAAATAAGTCTGTTAGACTGGATAAAAATTAAAGTTACACTTATAAAAATGAGTGAATTATCAGGATATAGAAAGATTTAAAGTAAACAAGAAGAAATAATTCATAATAATAAATGGGCATACATCAGAAAGATATAATAATTCTAAATTTATGTTCATAGAATAATATAGTCCAAATCACATGAAACAGATGTTGACATGGTGGAAAACTTAAAGAGGTAATTTCAATGAACCCTTAGTATCTGCAGAGAATACTATTTCTAGGTCTTGTTTCTAGAACCTTCTAAGGATAACAGCATCTGTGGATGCTCAAGTCTCCAATACAAAATAGCATCTTATGTAAATATAACCTGTGCAGAGGCTTCTGTATACTTTAAATAACCTTTGGATAACTTATAATATTTAATGTAATGTAGCATAACAGCTATACTGATTGGATAATAATAGCGAGTAAAAAGTTGGTATATGTTCAGTATAGACAAAATTATCTTTTATTTTTTTCTCTGTGTTGTTAACTCAATACATCGATGCAAAACTGTATAAGAAGGACTAATTATATATAATACATCAATGCAAAACAGACATATGAAGGGCTAACTGTATAAGTTTTTTTTTTTTGATAGTACTTTTTTTTTTTTTTATTGTTGGGGATTCATTGAGGGTACAAGAAACCATGTTACACTAGTTGCATTTGTTGGGTAAAGTACCTCTTACAATGGAGTTTTGCCCCCATAACTGTATAAGTTTTTTAACAAAGCTCTATCATTACTACATATAAAAGGAGCAACCAAAAGTTAGTATGTGATTTTATGTATGCATATAAAACAATGCATTGAAACACCAAAAAATTCACATTCTTTTTTAGATGCATGTAGAAGGTATACAAAATGCAAAATGAACTCATATTAGACGAAAAAGCAAGTTTTACCGGATTTTAGGTGATTGACATCATAAATGTGTTCTATGACCTAAAATTAATGGTATTAAGGGAAACTAGATTCTCTTAAATGTAAAAAAAGTAAAAATTACATTTTTAAATAACTCCTGGGAAGTCTAGAAGACAATCAAGGAGAATAAATTCAAGAATTTTGTATAGGTAAAGATTTCAGAAACAAAAAACAAAGATATTAGGCAAAAGGAAAAATATTTAATTAGTTAATGTGTAAAATTGTCTTCATCAAAATAAGCATTTAAGAAATAATTATCATAAGGATCTTCACAATGAATTACAACACTTCAAATATGTGTTTTAAAAATCTCATATAAAAATATGAATTAAACATTATTAGAGAACATTATAAAACTAATCAATATTTTGAAAACAGGCAAATGAAAGAATTAAGCATTCTATCTTTCCTCAGTGAAGTATGTCACTGCACAATAAAAGAGAAAAGTGGTAGCAAGTTCCTCTTTACAATAATTTTAGCTAAGAAATGAAGGAATGAGAGAATTAGAAAAACCACCAGTTTATAATTTCTACTAAAATGATTGACCTAGACATTACCAAGAAAATAAAAAGGCACAATGATGTTTTGTCTATGCACAGTATGACCTACATAACACAATATTTGATAATCATATTTTTACTTTAATCTACCAAATTTTGATACATTTCATAATGTTCAAAGTATTATTATCTATATCAAAAAACTGAAAACAGTTCTAATGTTCGTGAATAGTAGAAGAATATATTTTGTTATAATTTAAGATATTATTCAAAAATGTACACAAATAAACCATCATTAATAATGGTACTGAGAGATATAAAGTAAATCCAAAAAATACATATGTGGAATTCCATTTGTAGAAAGCTAAAAAAGAGAAAGCAGAAAATGCTCTACAGCAGAACGATTACCTTTGTGATGAAATGGAAGACACCAACTGGTTGTCTTAGGAGACAAGTTTAGGAGAGAATTAATAAATATTACTAATCTTCTATTTCTTCACCTGTGTGGAGGGACATGAGTGATTACACGTGGTGACAACCCATAGTTTATTTTTAATTTGTAAAACATTTTTACAATATTTTATACTACAATAAAAAATTCAAAATGAATGATTACATAATTGTATTAATAATCTTTGATACATATTGTAAACTTTTCTCTGGAATATATACATTCTTATTTGCATTTCATTTTTTATTTTAACATATATAATTCCTCTCCTAACATAATTTTCATGTTTAATCTATATTTATAGTATTTGATAATAATCTGAGGGATTGTTAAAGTTTCTTAATACTACATTTACTATTACTGTCCGTGTTCTTACAGAATTTAAAGTCATTCCAAATTGAAAGATGAAATATGGCTCGGCGCCTGTGGCTCAAGCAGCTAAGGCGCCAGCCACGTACACCTGACCTGGCAGGTTTGAATCCAGCCTGGGCCCGTCAAACAACAATGATGACTGCAACCAAAAAAAACCCAAAATGGCCAGGCATTGTGGCAGGCGCCTGTAGTCCCAGATACTTGGGCGGCGGAGGCAGGAGACTCACTTGAGCCCAGGAGTTGGAGGTTGCTGTGAGCTGTGATGCCACGGCACTCTACCTGGGGGACAGTTTGAGGCTCTGTCTCAAAAAAAAAAAAAGATGAAATAGAAGTGATTGATACCTTACATGGCGGTTTTCAGAGTCTTTACATGGCTTCGCAAATGAAATCATTGAAATACACCTAATATTAAATATTTTTTCATTGTCAAGAAAAATAGTAAGACTCTTTTGTTAGTCTTACTGCCACATAGCTTTATTTGGTCTAAATGATATTGCTTAATAATGTAACAATAATAGCTAAACTCAGGGCATTTACTCTGAGCCAGGCAGATTTTTAAATGTTTGTATATCATTTCCACATCATAACTATTATGATTTTTCATAATTACACCAGAACTATTATTATTTTCATTTCATAAATTAGATAACTAAAGCACAGGAAAGTTAACTAACACCCCTATGGACATGCAATGTCTACAAGTGAGATTCTAATTTAGAAAGTCCCAGCCCCTGGCTCAGCGCCTGTGGCTCAACGGGCTAAGGCGGGCTAAGGCGCCAGCCACGTACACCTGAGCTGGCGGGTTCGAATCCAGCCCGGACCTGCCAAATAAAAATGCCGGCTGCAACCAAAAAATGGCCGGGCGTTGTGGCGGGCACCTGTAGTCCCAGCTGCTTGGGAGGCGG
>CAUYRH010046941.1:0-27288 GCA_963574655.1 Perodicticus potto
ACCTCCAATTCCTGGGCTCAAGTGAGTCTCCTGCCTCCGCCTCCCAAGTAGCTGGGACTACAGGCACCCGCCACAATGCCTGGCCATTTTTTGGTTGCAGCCGTCATTGTTGTTTGGCAGGCCCGGGCTGGATTCGAACCCGCCAGCTCAGGTGTACGTGGCTGATGCCTTAGCCCGTTGAGCCACAGGTGCCGAGCCAAGGGCTTAAAATTTTTAAGTAAATCGTTCTTTTCAAAACTGACAGTTCCTTGAGGGCCCAGATTGAACATTTTGATCTTAAAAATGACAGAAGTAAGAGGACTTGGGATTGCTTAAAGGTTCTGCCTAGAGCTCTCCAGAAGGTAATTCGGTAGCTCACCTGAGTCTTCGAGTCAGGCCTCAGCCAGGGCAGGACGCCAGAGCGTCTCAGCTCCGCCATATGGGCGTTGAGCCTGTGTGCCAGGATGATGGTGAGCGGCATGCACTCCTCTGTCTCGTCCGTGGCATAGCCGAACATCAGACCCTGTGGCGGGGCAGAGAGGAGGCTGAGCAGCATGCGTTCACAACCAACAGGACAACAGCTTTCTGCAAATCTAAAATTCCCTGGTGCCTCAGTGTTTATTAGGTGCCTCCACGGGGCACTTGCTGTGGGAGGCGGACACTCTCGGTGGGAGAGACAAGCCCAAATTGGACATTAGCGACGCAGCCTTCCTTAGCAGGGAGGTGAAGCGGAGGTGTCCAACCCATTTCAGGCTCTCACACCAGGAATAGGAGCTATCCTCCATGGGGCAATTAACCTATCACTCACAAGCTTCTCCAGCTAACTCCTCAACAGGTCTGAGCCAGGTCAGAGCCAGACCTCCCTGGAGGGACGTGCTCTCCTGGTCCCTGCACACAGTGCTGGGTTACCTGGTCTCCTGCACCAACATCCTCTTCTTTTCTGTCCAGATGGACACCCTGGGCAATATCCAGGGACTGTTGCTCCAAAGCCACCAGCACATTGCAGGTCTTGAAGTCGAAGCCTAGGTGCAAGGGAAAGTAAGGCCATATGGGGACATATGTCAGACAGGTGGGGCTGTGAGTTTCCCAGGGGACTGCTCAGCTCCTGACATGGCATCCGGTGTCAGAGTAGGTGGTCTCTAACTAGCTGGGGCCCAGGATGGGGGAGGCCAGTGTCCTTCCCACACTATCATATGGGACTCTTGGTCAATGAAAGTTCTCCATGGTACATTTTTACTATACTATACTCAATCAGACCCTGGTTTAAAAAATATATCTAACATAGAACTGTGGCCTTAGAAATGAGGTGACATCAGGTCTTCTCCAACTGAACAGCAGATAGATAGCTCACAGCTCTGCCCCTTAGGCTTTCCCTGAGGCACCTCCCAGAATCCAGTTTGAAAATCACTACACACTGAGTAAAAATCGAGGGCCTCCCAACAAGGTCATCCAGAAGCCCACCTCTGTGCCTTACCCAAGGGTTAGATATCCTGGACAAATACTGTGCATGCAAACTATACTGAGAAAATCCCAGAGCCGCAGGGCCCTCTGACATGTACAGGGTATGGGGCAAATTGAAAAGCCACATGTCTGGGGCCAAGCTCCCTGCCCCACCCCATCTGCAAAGCTGAGGCATGGAGATAGGGGGCTGCCCCCTGATCCCAGCATGCTGGGCTCTGGTTCAGGGAAGTCTGGGCTAACAACAGCCCTGCCAGCCCCCTGGGAATGCCATGCACAGAGAGCATATTCTCCCTCCCAGCCCTCCCAGCTCAGCTGCAGGGACGATGAGATTGAGGGGCTAAATACATGGATGCCTCATCACAAGGTCAAGTGCAGTAACAAGCCCCGATTGCCATCCTCTTCCCAGTCCGTGCCCTTATGTACACTGCCAGACTGGGCTTACAGAGAAAGCACAGGCAGACCAGATCTACTGTTCAGGGACATACGAGCATCAGGTGGGGAGATGCACTGCCCAAGACTGCCCTTGAAGCTCTCCAGTTTGACACAGCCCTCGCCCCCTGAACTCCTTTGGCTGATGTAAATTTGGGTTTACCCTTAAGCACAAGATATTCTTCCACCTCAACTAGGATAGAATGTTCTTCCTCTGCCTCCCCTACCCTGCATTAGCTGTGAGTGTCCTTGGACCCTCTGCGGTTAACTGCATGCAAAGCCACGGACTCACCCAGGTAGCTCACATTGCATCATTTGAGGCCAGATAGTCCCTCTGCTGTCCCCAGGAGCATCAGGTCACCTTTGCCCTTTACACCTCCTTACTCCCCAGTGAATGTTTTTGAATTTGCAAATCAATGAATGGTCTTTAGAGAACTGCCAAAAGGTTATCTTGTTCTGTGTTAAACATTCCACATTTCACTTTATCACTTTCCATCTAAATAACAAATCCTCCTAGGGCTCAAAATCAAGCATGAGCTCCAAGTGATTTGGAAAAACAGAACTTAGGAGACCAAGGAGAGAAGCGCAGGGCTTGGAAAGGGCAATGAACCTGCAACTCTGCAGCCAAGAGCTGTAAGCAGCGGCTGGTCCGAAGCCTTGCTAAGGCCATCCCGGCGCCTGACAGTCCATCTTCACCTACTGAGCCAGGGCTCAGCTCTCCTTTCTAGGGGACATGACCTCCTGGAAAATTTCCCTGCTACCTAATGCAGAACAAGGTTTGCTCTTGAATAAGACCTAAACAAACTGGCTTTTCCCAGCAGAACGGGGAAGCTTCCATGTGGAAACATGTCGGGAAGCTGCTACCCTGGGACAATGTGCTTCCCTCTGCGAACACCCACACATCCTGATGGGAGGAATTAACCGGCTCTCACTGCTTCTCTTCCCCATGGTTCTTGACACACAACCCCTTCCACTCCCAGCCCTACAAAAAACACTTTCATGCACTCACGTGACATTGATTGCTTTAGAGTGCTTTGGGCCAGTCAGGCCTTGGCCAGATTGGGCTGTGTGTCTATGCTCTCATGCTGTGAGGGAACCCTCTCTCTTTCAAAAGTAGGGCATCTCTCCTATCCTGATGCACAAGGATGCCCCACATCACCCTGAACAACCAACCAGTGACACTGGCAGAAATGAGCACCTTCAAATAGCTATGTTTCTGTTTGTGTGTTTGAGTTACAGGTTTAAGTCCAGGAAGGATCTGGGCATGGTTTTTCTGCAATTGCATCAAGCCACTACATCTCTTATTAGGAGAGAGCCAACAGAGACCCAAAGGAATTTTTCTTTAAAAATTAGAATTGTTGGCCAGGTGCAGTGACTCACAGCTATAATCCTAGCACTCTTGGAGGCTGAGGTGGGTGGATTGATGGAGCTTGGGAGTTCACTACCAGCCTGAGAAAGAGTGGGACTCTGTCTCTACTAAAAATAGAAAAATTAGCCAGGCATTGTGCCTGTAGCCCCAGCTACTCAGGAGGCTTGAGGCAAGAGGATCACCTGAACCCAAGAGTTTGAGGTTGCTATGAGCTGCGATGCCATGACATTCTACTAAAAAAAAAATAATAATAATACAAATAATAATATGGAATTGTTTGAATATTTAATACTAGAAGTCAACACAGAACCTTTAAGAATTGGGTGTTAGCCCCCCACCCAGGAAGCCAGTGTGGATAAAGGGTGGCTGAAACTGGCAAGGAATATCACTGCACGTAGGCCCTCAGCACCTGGCCCGCACACCCTGTCTCCTCTGATGCCCCTTTGGGCCATGCTGTTCCCAGCCTGCCCAGTCTTAGATGCTGGACTTTGCTCATCACAGTGCCTCTCCTCAGTCCCCTGCTAGGGCCTATGCCTCTTCCCTGGGTTGTGGCCCCACACTGCCCAGTGCTGGTGCTGGCCTGGGCCAGCCTGTCTCCTTCACCTGCTGTCAGCACCAGCTCTGTCTTTTCCCGTGTCTATAACGGGAAGCCGCACGATGTAGTGGAAAGCACAGATGCCCCAAGCCTGGCAGCCACTTACTGATTGTGTTACCTTACACACATGGTTGACTTCTCTAAAGCCTCCATTTCCTCCTCTGCAAAGGGAGTGTCTCAGTTTCTGAAATGATTAGGACAACACACACCAAGGGACTAGCGCCTGTGCCTGGCAGGGACATGTTCCCAGCAGAAGGCAGTGAGTGCCCTTTGTTCAGTGCTTCTCTCTCTTCCAAAGCCTCTGCCAGCACCAAGAAAGCAAGACATAAACAAGGCCAGTTAATGACAGATGAGTATGTGCTGTATCAACAGGGCTCTGTCACCTGCTTGCCAAACTTTTGCCGGAGCCTGGACCCCTGGAACCTGACAGATGGGTCCAGGAAGACTGAAAGCCTCAGGTTTAACTCAGCATTGTGGGGCTTTCTCGGCAGAGACCAACATGTATTTGAGACGTGGATCCCACCCTCACCCTTGGCAGAGTCGTCATAGCCAATGTTCTTGATGGTGTCCCTCACCACGCGCTGGTAGTCCACCATGGCCCGAGAGGTGATCTCGCCACACAGCAGCACCATGCCTGTCTTACACACGGTTTCTGAAAGGGAAGGGGACAGGGTCAGCGGCCCAAAACCAGCAAAGGGAAGCTCCATACCTAGACCTTCCATGGTGCCGCTGAAAAGGCACAAAGGGGCCTTACAAGAAATAGACACCAGAAAGAAAGTAAGAATGCCAAAAAAGATTAACCGCCAGCAACACGTTCTGAGCGCCTGCAAATGCTGCCTTGGAAGGGATCGGTCACATGCAAGTTCTGTGCAGAGAACTCACTGCTGTGTGATCCGGGACAATGTATTTAACCTAGATCTTGGTTTCCTCAACCATTGGAATGATGATAGTAAGAGTGCTGTGTGTGTTAAAATGAGGCAATGGTGGTATGTAGCTATTGGAAAAAATGTAGTCAGTGTATGTGAGCAACACACACACACACACACACACACACACAGCCAAAACTGCCCTGAAGGCTTCAGAGAGTGAGATCCTGACTGTAGTATCAAGGCAGGCCCGACTTCTCCGCAGATATTTATAAAGAGAAGATGTTGGGGTGATGTCTACCCTCAGAGGGGCATGGGTCCCTGTAGTATTGGGCACAGGGACTAGAATGCCACCTGAGAAGGAAGGAGGAGTCTGTGCAGTGGACAGGACATGGGACTAACAGTGAGGAGAGCAGGGCTCTGGTCTCTGTGCTGGGACAACCACACCCATGGCCTGGGTCAGGCCCTGACGCAGGGGGCAGTGATCCTGTCTGTAAAGTGAATAGGCTGGACCTGACCTTACTCAGGTTCCTCCAAGGTTGTGCTGTCAAAGCACTTATCCTGGAAATAAAGGTGAAGATCTTTAGCCTGTGTGAAGGTCTCCAGAAAACAATGAATGGTGCAGATATGAAAGAGAGGGCTTCCATTTTTTTGTTCAACAGTAATGTCCCTTAGGAAAGCTAGTGGTTTATTTAAAAAGAATTGGTGAAGATGTTGCCCTCCAGGTGCGATTAAATAGGAGGCGTAAGTTATTTTAAAACCTGAACCATTCCACAAACTAGGTAAGAATTCAATGGAAGAAGCCAGACATCTGTGCAGCCATCACATCTGTACAGCACATGACCACCTAGGTAGCTACCCTTGCATCAAGCTCTTCTAGCCTGTCTGGAAGAGTCAGCTGAGAACTCTGAAAGGGCTTCTGGCTCCCAGTGAGATTAAGCATCAGAGAAGACACGTGCTGATCCAACCCTCTGCTGTTTACAGTTACTAAGACATCTAATGTCAAAGTCTTACCAAAATCAATTAACAAATTGTTCTGTGCTTAGAAATGGTTTCCTCCCCTATTACTACATAGGAGAGGTCACGAAACCAAGAAACTTACTGTAGACCAAAGGACACAGCTCTATAGTTCTATGCCTACTATTAACTTCTCAGCCCAGCCCATGTAGGTCTCTGGCAGGAAAGGATCAGGTGTTTCTTACCACAGGCCACCTTGGCGTTGGGGTCTTGCTTGAGATGGGCATCCAGCACTGCGTCACTGATCTGGTCACAGATCTTATCTAGATAAGAACAAACACGGGTGAGAATCACACAAATATTAGGTACAACAAACTTTTATTTCTTCCCGCTCCTGCCTAATTTTGGATGATGTGTATTATATAAAGTCACAGAATTCCCTAAAAAAAAAAAAAGATGTACCTTTCAAAATCAGCTCTTCTAAGAGTCTAAAGCAATTAGCAAACACACAATTGCACATGCACATTCTTCTAAAACGTTTCTCATGCCTCGTCACATTCCCTTTAATCCAGACATTTAGAAAAGTCCTAGAAATAGAAACTTTAAAAGCTAATAACATCAGTAATAGTAGGTGCTGGGGGCTCAGGGACTGTGGTTCAGTGAGTAGGGCGCCGGCCCCATATACCAAGGGTGATGGGTTCAAATCCAGCCCCGGCCAAACTGCAACAAAAAAATAGCCAGGCATTGTGGTGAGGGCCTGTAGTCCCAGTTAGTCGGGAGGCTGAGGCAAGAGACTCACCTAAACCCAAGAGCTGGAGGTTGCTGTGAACTGTGACGCCACAGCACTCTACTGAGGGTGACAAAATGAGACTCTGTCTCAAAAAAAAAGAGTAGTGCCAAGATGTAACATCAGATGGGAAAAGCAGTTGCATCACACTGCAGGTCCCACAATGTGAACATATAACACACCACACCCAAGTCCAGGATGGGAAGACCCCTGCACATCACTGCTGCTTTGCAAAACATTTCAGTAAGTAGCACCTTGGATTCTCCCCTCCACTGTCAATGTCACTCAAACACCTGAAAACCAGATGTCCTAACAGCTATGTTTGACCTCTTCAGTCATGGTGTGACTAACAAGGGTTCAGCATGAGCTGGGATTTGATCTTTTTCTTCAATTTTTTGCCTTAAAGACCCTACATGGTCTGGCATATGGCAGTGTAGAAAAGTCCACTCCTGCTGTGGTGTTATGTAAACTGTCAATGCTCACCAACTGAGAAATAAAAGTGACCTCTATACATATTTCATCTTACCTGGTGTTCAAAATACTCACTCAGTCTTCTCTATCAAGATTAATATGTTTTTAAGTTAATAAGCCAGATTCATAATCAAGCCGTTTGGATCTCAAAAGCAGATATTAAGTTCTATAATTGAAGGTATTCATTAGCCTGCCATTAAAGGTGAACTCTCTAATCTTTCATTCAGAAGCTCCTAGTAAACACGTTTGAGCTTTTTTATCTGTCCTCCTGTCAGTGACAGATCCTGATGGTATTTCTAGGTTTGTCTGAGCCCACAGCCTCTGAAAATCCCTACTAATGAAGGCTTCTGCTGCTAAAATATCCTAAAATAAATATATGCTGGACCCATCAGGATTTCCAGAAGCTTATTCACATACTGATCGTGGGTGTCTCTGCTTGTTTAAGGACAGATCCTGCCCCTACTCTGCATGGACAAATGCAACAGTGACCAGGGTTAAAGCCAGAGTCCAGAAAGGACATTGAGATAGCACCACAAACTAAGACAATGCCTGCGGGGCTCCTAACTGAACTGTTTCTTTAAGTCATTCAAAGTTTCTATCAATATCACTCCATAGGTTTAAGACAGATGATAGTTGGTTTTCTTGGAAGTTTAAGAAATACCACTAACTTTATCATTCTGGAGGAAAGGAATTCAATGGGAGGCTAAGCAGAAAGTCCACGAGCCTTAGAGGAAACTGACTTACCTGGACAGTTCATTGACAGTGGCAAGTGAAGATCAGACCAGTAGATGGGTTTTCATTAAGTAGACAAAATGATCACTTGCTTGGTTGGAATTTTCATTCTCAGACAGCTGAGCACATCACTACTGTGTACAATGAGCCTTTCTTGGCACCATTGGCCACTGTGTGCCAAAGAACCCACTTCTACCAGTTGGAGTAAATCTTTCTCCCAATCTATCCATGACTTCCTAAGTCATAGAGCTAACCAGCAATGTATCCAAGATTACAAATACGGTAAAGCTAGAAACTTCATCTATTAAGTTATACACAACGAAAGATGCTATTTATATTGACTAGAACTAAGTCACATACAAAACTGAATTTAATTCAAGGTTTCTCAACAGCTATACTATTGCATTTTGGGCCAGATAATTCTGTGTTGTGGACTGTCTTGTGTATTGGTGGAGGCTGTTTAGCAGTGTGCCCAGCCACTGGATGCTGGCAGCACCTTCCCCATCCTCCATAGTTGTTACAACTAAAAATGTCTCCAGATATCACAAAATACTCTTGGAGAAAGAGCGGTAAAACAGCTCCCAGCTCCAGACCACTGGCTGAAACACATGGAGTACTGCACTGGGGTGTCCAAAGCCAAGCAACAGGCAGGAAAGTTAAATATCTTTTAGAAAGAACAAAAACAAGGAAGATGGGAAAAGTAGACTCAATAAGTCATTAAGCACTTGAAATACATGAATATTGAAGAAGCACTTAAATGTTAAGTGTAAATCTAAATGTCTAACCCCCAGGGTTCTTCAAGAACAGTGTTTTCAAAGTGTGGTTTCCAAGCCTGCAGTACCAATGTCTCTGGGAACTTAGGAAAAATTCAAATTCTCGAATGTCCCCCAAGCCCTACTCAATCAGAAGCTCTGGGGCTGAGGCCCAGCATTCTGTATCTCAGCAAGCTCTCTGGGCGACCCTGATGCACCTGAGGCTCTGAGTGTGTGGCTCTAGTCCTCACTGTCAACAAGGAAGCCTCTCTCGCTTTCCCATACCAAAGTCTACCTGCTTCAGTGCCTGGATTTTCTTCCTCTTCAGAGAGTCACCTCTATATACATCTTTTGGATAATATACCTGAGAACCCCAGCACCTAGCTTAGCACCTATGATGGTGCTGGATCTTCATTTCTTTCTTTCTTTTTTTTGTTTTTGTTTTTGAGATCGAGTCTCACTCTTTCACCCTAGGTAGAGTGCTGTGAAGTCATCATAGCTCACAGCAACCTTAAACTCTTGAGCTCAAGAGATCCTCTTGCTTCACCCTTCTCAGTAGCTGGGACTCCAGGTGCCCACCACCATGAGCACCCATGGAGATAGGGTCTTGCTCTTGCTCAGGCTGGTCTTGAACTCCTGAGCTCAGGCGATCCACTCACCTCGGTCTCTCAGAGTGCTAGAATTACAGGTTTGAGCCACCAGCGCTAGCCGGGCCTTCATTTCTACTCTGTATGTACCAAACTCAGTGACCTTGGCAAACTCAGTGACCTTGGCCTAGTTTAAGGAATATTCTCTGTTGATCTAAGTTTATCACTAATGATGCTTTACTCAGAAAAAAAAAATATATATATATATATGTCTACATATCAAGTTAAGATCTGATGATACTTTTTATATATACCCTACTCTGCTGGTGGTGGGCATGATGAGAGCCTGTTCTATAAAATTACTCCATACTGTTTCTCTAGAGATGCCTAATAGTAACTAACACACATTGCTCTTACGACTTCTAGGAAAAATGACTCCCTTGGATACAAAGTTAGAGTTAGATGGGAGGAATTAGTTCTAGTGTTCCATTGCACAGTAGGGGGACTGCCGTTATTGATAATACATCATATATTTTAAAAGGGCTAGAAGTTTTGAGTGTTCTCACCACAAAGAATTGATAAACGTCTGAAGTGCTGGATATGCTAATTATCTGTATTTGTTCATTGCACGTTGTATACACATATCAGAACATCACACCCATGAGTATGTACAATTATGTTTATGGGTTGGGTAAAAATGTTTTAAAAAGCCACTCCCTCAGTACAGACTGGGAAGGACAGATTTGCCAGACAGCTCAGGACAACCTACTTACCTGGGTGTCCCTCTCCCACAGACTCTGATGTGAACATGAAGGCTCCCTCCTCACTTAGAGAATGGTCGCACAGGCCATCCACTGGTCCGTTCATCTTCCCACACTTCTCCACTCAAGCTTCTTCCAGGTAACGTTAATGCTGCAACTTTGCCTGAGTTTTTTCTTCAAGCCCAACAGGCTTGTCTTTGGCAGAGCCACAAGGATCGCTTCTCCCTAAGTGTCTGTGTGCACGTGATAGAGTAAGGTGAGGATGGGTGAGGAGGGAGGGAGTGGACAGAACACACATGTGTCACTCCCTCCAGCTGGTCAGAGCTAGCTCCTGAGTGACTCCTATATATGGAAAAGTGAAAGTGCCTGAATAATCATGTGAGGAAATTGGAGGAGTCCATTTCCTGGGAGGGGAGTCTTTTTACCTTGAGGAATTTCAGTGCTTAGCTTTGGTTTCTCAAACCCTAAGCATCCAGTCAATGCGAGGTACAGAAGGCTGCGTAGATTGTGCAGAACTGAAGCTCCTCTGGGACTCACTTTCAGCTGTGCAGCTAATCTCTGAATTGCTCCAGGAGTAACAACCCACTTTGGAGAGTAGGGGTAGGTGGTTACTCAGGGATACAAGCAGGCAGGGAGGAACTCTTTCCCAGAGATAGGGTTTAGACTAAGATTGCAACACTGTGTGGCTATGCTGTTGGGTGGTCCCCCACCTCCCTCACCTCTTATCTGGATTGGACTCTTCCCCTCCCACCTGCTCAGGGCAGAGGGGGAGCACACACCTGCGTGCGTTCTGAGCCAGCTGTGAGGTACACGACAGATTAATTTCAGAGGAAAAGCTTTTGAGTCCACTTGTTTCTGCTAACAGCAATCAGCTCAACTGTCAACTCCTCTAAAAGGCTGGCAGGCATTTTAACAAGCAAGATGTTTAAAAAGCATCTGGGCAGGTTATAGAGAACAATGATTTTTATATTTTTTGCTTTTTGTTTTAATTTTGCAAAAAGATTTTTGAGAGACAGACTCATCACAGGGAAATTATCAAAGTACAGTTTCCCAAAGTCTCCAGATGATAAATTAAACGTTACTTAATAAACATCCTGTTATTGTTTTTGTGTTGTTCCTTCGTTGTTTGTGCTTTGACCAGGCAAAGCAGTAAACAGGATTATATCTTCAGCTAGTTCTTATACTAAATGCCAGCACCGCTCACCTCATTCTCTCTCACACTTTAGTCTAGCTTCATCCTGGGACCCACAGAATAGCAGAGAATTGAGATCACAGAGAAAAGGAAGGGTACAGAAACCAGTTCCCACCCAAATGCAACAAAACGTAATCACCCAAACCCCATGCATCAAAGGTTGGACCGTGGGAAAGCAAAAGATAGGAAGCAGTGTTTGCTTTTGCTTTGTTAGTATAAGAAGAAAAAGAAGGGAGGGAGGGAGGAAGGAAAGGAAAAGCAAAAAGGAAAGGAAAGGAAATAGAAAGACTAAAAAAAAAAAAAAAAAAAAAAGTTAGAAGGCAATAGCCCTAACGATCCTGGTGACCAAACTTCCTCTGTGTTTACCATAAAACATTATTTAAAAAGTTTTTTCTAGCACAAATTCTGGTGTTCTAACTATTGCACCAAATAGATGATAGTGTGTGTGAGTGTGAGTATATACTGTTTATTTGTGTGTGCATATGTGTATAATTTTGCACCTTGCTTTTTTTCTTTCTTTTTTTTTTTTTTTTTTTTTTGAGACAGAGCCTCAAGCTGTCACCCTGGATAGAGTGCTGTGGCATCACAGCTCATAGCAACCTCCAATTCCTGGGCTCGAGCGAGTCTCCTGCCTCTGCCTCCCAAGTAGCTGGGACCACAGGCACCCGCCACACCGCCCGGCCGTTTTTTGGTTGCAGCCATCATTGTTGTTTGGCGGGCCCGGGCTGGATTCGAACCTGCCAGCTCAGGTATACGTGGCTGGCGCCTTAGCCCGCTGAGCCACAGGCGTCGAGCCACCTTGCTTTTTTTCACAACGTGAGAGTAAGGTGAGGATGGGTGAAGAGAGAGCAAGTGGACAGAACGCAGATGTGTCACTCCCTCCAGCTGGTCAGAGTTTGCTCCTGGGTGACTCCTATATATGGAAAAGTGAAAGTGCCTGAATAAACATGTGGGAAAATTGGAGGAGTCCATTTCCTGGGAGGGGAGTCTTCACCCATCCCCACCTTACTTCTCTTCATGTCTCTGCATACAAATAGATCTCATAGATCTCCAGGGAATTATTGGAGTGATTGCTTCTGAAATAAAGGGACTTTACATATATGTATTTAATCAGAGGCATTTAAGTAGATGCACACCAATGGGGAAGGATCAGGGACAGGTTTGTTTTTTAATGTCCCAAACCCCCTCCACTCCCCATTGGTTTAACAGTGAGTGAGTTGAAGCACTTAGGCAAACGACTTCTGAGCATTCAAAGAGGAAAAGGCCACTGGGAAGGGGCAGATAAATAAGGAATCAAATAGGGACTTTAGACAACACGGCCTTGCCATTGCCAGCACGCAGGACCACTCCTGTTTGCACTTAAAGTATTTCAACATAACTGTCACTTTGTCAGTTTCTTCTGTGTACATTAGTTTCAAACCCAGAGCTAATGTTTAATTTGAACTGTAGACCTAGGTTATCCTAGCAGTTTGAACTGTATAACAGCCATTACATTCTAAATTTGCTTTAAGAGCAAGAAAGTGAAGTAGTGAGTGCTCATCGGGATTCCTAGAGCGAGCAAGAATGCAGAAAACACAGCAACAACTGCTCTCTGAATTCCCAAATGAGTAGTGGCATTGAGGGCTAGGGAGGAGCCAGGCTGGTGGGACATCCTGTACAGAAAAGTGGCTCTTTCAGAAATATGTGTGGGAGGCTTCTGCAGCCTGGACACTGACTCAGAGAGAGGGAGGGATCTAGAAGTCACCTGGTTCAGTACCTATCTCATGCACGGGTTTCATATAACATCCCCACTAAATACTAGGACAACTTATATTCTTTCAGCAAACAAGTGTTAAGAAGAAACACACAGAGCATGCCGGTTACAAGTGCAAGCTTCAGCCCTGGAGCTCCAGTTTTGCTTCTGACCCACTATGCAGTCTGGGCCAGACCCCCTAACCTCTCCAAGCTGCAGTTTCTTCATCAGTAAAGGGGGTTAACTAATCACCTGTCTCAGAGTGTTGTTTTGAGAAGTAAATGAGATCATTTAGGTATGATCAACATTGAGTACAATGCTAGCACAAAACAAAAATAAATATTAGCTAATATTATTAATTAGGAGTCTATGTACATATACATGATTTTCTTTTGAACAAAAATAGATGATAGTGTGTATGTGCGTGTATTCTGTCTGTGTGTGTGTATAATTTTATACCTTGCTTTTCTTCGCAGCATACTCTGGCCTTCTCTCCACGTCTATACATACAGACAGATCTCGTTTTTAGCACATGAATAATATCCCACAATAAGGTTGTCCCATGTACCATAAATTATATAACCATTTATTCCCCAATAGTTGAGTATTTATAATTTCTCCAGTTATTTAATAATGCTGCAGTGAAGATCCTTATATATGGGCATGCTTTTGTAAAAGATAGTAATGAAAGGCCTTGGCAAAGCTTAGCCAAAAGATTTCACTTTGGTGATAAAGTTTACCAGTTATGTAAAAGAAATAGCAGTTCAACCAAGAGTTAAAAAGAGTAGCTCCAATCTGTCCCCTTGAGAAAGAGTTGGCAGATCCTAGCAGAGATGTAAGGACTTTGAGAGCCAGATTCACAAGGACTTCATAGCCCTAATTTGCCATCATAAACACAAACTGAACCCTCCCTCGTGCACAAACTGTCCCGTCCTCTCTTACGCATGAATTGTCCTAATGCCCCCCCCCACCCCGCCAGCCCCACCGATTACCTAAGTTCAACGTGTGTCAAAGGCCCACAGTTGATCTTTCTTCCACAGAGCAACCTTCAACTCTGAAGCTTCACTGACAAGTCTCTGAAGAAACTTGGCTTTGGAAATACAAAAAAAAAAAAAAAAAAAAAAATCACACTTTCAGTCAGGTTTACCCCAGACGCATCTCTGAATGTAAAATATCAGTGGAAGACTGTTTCTAATAATAGCACACGTAAGTCCCACCAGTTTCATAAAGGAACTCTTGGGACTCCTCGTCTTTGGTGCCACCATGAGTCAGCAGGGTTGGTATAATTTTGTACCTTGGGGAGGGCCTGGCCAGACAGGGAGGCTCTGGCCGGACAGTGCCTTTCACTGACTCATGCACACCCATGCCTGATGCATGTGCCACGGGTGGAAGAAAGAGCAATTTGGATGACCTAAAACTCCAGACACAGAGGTGGACTGTGTTAGTGCTATTTAAGTGTGAACATGTCTAAACTTTTGCTAGAAACTCCTGATTTAAATGGCATAATACTTGCATAGAATACTTTCAAGCAGACTACTTATTTTGCCTCATTAATTTAAGCACAAACTTTTCCCATATATGTCATCCTAGGACATGAATAATTTATTTATGGAAGAAAAGATAAAATTGCATCAGATTGTATATTTTTAAAATTTTAGGTAATTTCAATAATATATAAAGTTCAATGGGCAAAATATTCAAATAAGCACTTAATGGGGCTCAGAAAATAATGTCCCAAAGTGCGTCACCTTGGCATGCATAGTTCTCTGAACTGAAAGATACTAGAAGGCCTCAGTCTCTCTGACTTTCTCTTGTCCTCCTCTCTCCCACCACTCTTTCTTCCCCAAAGTGAGTCACAGAAACCAGAATTCTGCCAAGCATAGTGGCTTCTGCCTGTAATCGTAGCACTCGGGGAAGCCAAGGCAGACCCGGTTCCTAAAAATAGCAAGTTCAAGAACAGCCTGAGCTAGAGCAAGACCCACATATCTAAAAACAATAGCCAGGTACCTACAGTCCTAGCTGTTTAGGAGGCTGAGGCAAGAGGATCTATTAAACCCAAAAGACTGAGAGTTTAAGGTTGCTGTTAGCTGTGACATCACAGCACTCTACCAAGGGCGACAAAATGAGACTCTGTCTCAAACAAAAGAAAAAACAAAGACAGAAAGAAAGAAAAAGAAACCAGAATTCCTCTTTCCCCAAATGGATCACAGAAACTAGAACTCCTCTCCACCAAAGCAAGCCATAAAACACAAAAAAGTCCTTGTCTCCATTCTCTCTTGAAGACCCTCATTCCACATTCCACAGGGTTCCTGCCTCATCCCCAAGAAGAAAGAATGCCAGACAGAGAGGCCAAGAAGAATCTGAACATACAAGCCTTACTGGGTTTTCCTGCCCTTCTCTCTCTGTTACCATTAGATCATGTATGATCTGTCCAATCATATATCTACACCACCATCCATTCTTCACCAATCCCAACATGAAAGGAGATAATTTTCCCTGAGTCCTCATTTCGGTGGGGCTCCCATGTCACATAAAACTTTGATTAAACAAATTTGTTATTTTTTTGTCTTGTAAATCTCTGTTATAGGAGCGTTGGCCATGACACTTATGATAGGTGAGGAAAGGTATCACAACTTTCTACCCCTACAAACCCCATATACGTAGTACAACAGCTATTATGAAAAAAAGAGAAAGAAATGTGGAAACACTTCATAGGAAAAGTAGGACCTGAGCAGGGCCCCAAAGGAATGATGGAATGTACAGAGACATCAGGGACACAGGGAGCCTCTGAATGAGGGAAACTTTATCAGCCAAGAGGCCATAGCTGTTCATTAGTGTTGATGCAGAAGAGCTTTGCCCCCAACTGCAGCTGCAGGGGGCAGGGGAAGATAACTGGGCAGGGAGGAGCCAGAACTCCAAGCAGTAAGTAGTCACACAGAGAAGCAGTGAAATGAGAGTTGCATTCTTACAGACAAATGCAGGCTAGATTGGATGAAGAAGACTCTAAAATCAGTGGTAAGAGGTAAGACTCTTGCTTTGATTCAGGACTAACCTAATGAAGAACAGACCCGGAGATGTTCATGTAATAGAATGCAAATCCAGCTATGCACTGTCATTTGTCAAAATCAGATTGATTTTCTTAGTTGAACCCCTCCCTCCCCCCAGATACACATCCCTTAACTTTTGAGGCTTAAAATCCTAGGAGGTTGTTTCTGTTTGTGATAGTCTACCATCAGATCCTAATGTCTGTAGTCTGTTCATTCTTCTGCAGTGGGGCCTTGGAATTCTCCCCCTCTGTTTCTATGTCTGCAGTTAGCCACCTCTGCACCATTCTTATTATCACATTTGAATTAGGCACCAGTTGGACCACCCGGCCCTCCACAACACACCCTTAGGGCTTGGTACCGTGTTGTACATAACAGGTATTTTAAAACTACCTGCTGATTCATACCTGGAAAAATGAGCCAATCTCTTATGCTAAGTAACCCTCAGTTAATGCATGCAAATAATATTTACATAGTGAAAGCCAAACCAATCTCACAGAAATTTTCCCGCCCTAGAATATCTTTCATCAATCAAGACGTGAACCACAGCATCACATACAAAGACAGGGATGGACTGTGGCAATATAATATTCAGTTTTAATAAAGGCCAAATGACAATGTGCAACATAATACCATTTTCAAAAATGCAAAAATGAACAATATGCAGTATTGAACAAAATGAACAAATGAACAAAATGCAATCAAGGACATAAAAAGGTAAAGAAAAGAGAGATGTTACTGAAGAGGGTAGAGAACTCCAAGGCTCCATCCCTCCACAAAATCAAGGAATAAGCAAAACTGTCTGAATCAACTTTTGCAGAACTCTGGAATCCAATCAAGAACTCACAAAAACCTTAACGAAGAAAAAAGCCATTACGTTACCACAAAAGAGTGCTGTGGTATTTAAATTGCCTGCCTACCACAACCTGCTCTTCAGGTCAGCAGGGCTGTGAAGGAAGCAGTCCACACTCCTAGTCCATATTGTTAAGGCCAGAGGGAGATAAATGAATCTTATTCTCAAAGGACTATAATTGTGTATTTCAAATGACCTGTCTAGTGGCTCCCTGAAGGACTGGCACAAAGGCTTGCCTTTTTGTTTTGCCTAACTCAGAGCATTTCCAGGATTAGAGTAGCTGCCCAACCAGTGATTCCTTCAAATATTTAAATGCAAACAAAGTATTGGCTCTCACACATTGAGGCAAGGGATGACATCCCCAATAAGCAATAAACAACCAAATGTGGGAAGCAAGAGACTGGGAAAGGAATCTTGCACATTGGAAAATGTCTCCAATAAATGGGAGGATAAGCACTTTATTTCCAAATATACTTTCCGAATGTATATTGGGAAATAAAGAAGATGAAGCACATGCCCAGGACTAGATTCATGCTCAGAAAAGGTCTAAGAAATCCTAAACTTCAACTATCACCTCACCTCTGGTTAACTTTCATGCTTCATGCAAATGGGAAGTAAAGCTAAGGTAGAGTTGTAAATGGCCTAGCTAAGCATGCAAGGGTACCTAACACAGAGGCAATCTGCCAAGACTGGGCAAGCTTTGTGGAATTTTCTTTTTCTTTTCTTTCCTTGAGGCATCTAAAGAAACTGTAAAGATGGGTGGAGTGGCTCACACCTGTAATTCTAGCACTATGAGAGGCTGAGACAGGTGGATTGCATGAGATCAGGAGTTCGAGACCAGCCTGAGGAAGAGTGAAATCCCCATCTTTATTAAAAATAGAAAGCTAGCTGGGCGTTGTAGCTGGTGCCTATAGTCCCAGCTACTCAGGAGGAGCACTTGAACCCAAGAGTTTGAGGTTGCTGTGAGCTATGATGACACCATGGCACTCTACCCTGGGCAATAGAGTGAGACTCTGTCTCAAAGAAAAAAGGGCTTGGCGCCTGTAGCTCAAGTGGCTAGGGTGCCAGCCACATACACCAGAGCTGGTGGGTTCGAATCCAGCCCAGGCCTGCCAAACAACAATGACAACCACAACCAAAAAATAGCCGGGTGCCTGTTGTGGTGGGTGCCTGTAGTCACAGCTACTTGGGAGGCTGAGGCAATAGAATCACTTAAGACCAAGAGTTTGAGGTTGCTGTGAACTGTGATGCCACAGCACTCTACCCAGGGTGACAGCTTGAGACTCTGTCTCAAAAAAAAAAAAAAAAGGAGGGTGATTAGGGCACTGGCCATATGCTCCAGGACTGATGGGTTCGAACCCAGACTGGGTGTGCTAAAGAAAAAAAAAATAGCTGGGCATGTAGCAGGCACCTGTAGTCCCAGCTACTAGGGAGGCTGAGGCAAGAGAACCATTTGAGCCCAAGAGTTTGAAATTGCTGTGAGCTATGATACCACAGCACCCCACTGAGGGTGACAAAGTGAGCCTCTGTCTCAAAAAAAAAAAAAGAAACTGTCAAACAGTAACTGCCCATGGAGATAATGTAACAAACTTTATCGGCCATAAAGAATACAGACTTTATACAAATAGTTCCCCAAATTACTAACGAAACAAATAACAAGTAACAACAACAAAACTAGGTAAGGGGGAGAATCTGATTTCCAGTGTTACTACATTATAAAATTCAACAAAAACTTATAAGGCATTCAAACAAACAAGAAAGTATGGCCTTTTGTGGGTGAAAAATGAATTAGTAGAAAATGTCTCCAGTAAAGCCTAGGCATTGGATTTATTAGACAAAGACTTTAAATGAACTATCTTAAATATGATAAGAGCTAAAAGAACCCATAGAAAAAGAGAGAATGCAAACAAAGAGAACAATGTCTCACAAATAGTGAATAACAATAAAGTGATGGAAATTATAAAAAATAACCAAATAGAAATTATGGCACTGAAAAATATAACAGAAATGCAAATTTTACTAGAGGGACTCACCAGATTTGAGCAGGCAGAAAAAACAATCAGCATATACAAAAATAGAACAATTGACAAGAGACTTGAACAGAAACTCCCCTGAAGATGACAGATGAATGGCCAATAAACATGTGAAAAATGCTCATGTCTTGAATTATCAGAGGAATGCAAATCAAAACCACTCTGAGATATCATCTAATTCCAGTAAGATTAGCCCACACCACAAAGCCCCAAATCTGCAGACACTGGCATGGATATTGAGAGAAGGGAACACTTCTACACTGCTGGCAGGACTACAAATGAATACAACCTTTATAGAAAGAAGTATGGAGAATTCTCAAAAAACTAAAAGTTGACCTTCCATTTGATCCCACAATCCCATTAATAGGTATCTACCCAGAAGGAAAAAAAATCATTCTACCACAAAGGCATTTTCACCAGAATGTTTATTGCAGCTCAATTCATAATTGCCAAGTCATGGAAGCAACCCATGAATGAATTAACAAACCGAGGCATATGTATACCATGGAATACTATTCAGCCATAAGAAAAGACGAAGACTTTACATCTTTTATGTTTACCTGGGTGGAATTGAAACACATTCTTCTTAGTAAAGTATCTCAAGAGTGGGGAAAAATATCCAATATACTCAATTCTAATGTGAAACCAGTGCATAAACAATTATACAGCCATATGAATAAGAAAACAAGGATGATTGGTGGGAGGAGGAAGGGCAATTGGCAGGCTCTTGCCTAATGTGCACAATACAAGGGTGTTCAGCATGCCTCCTGGGTGCTGCACAGATCCTAAATTTATTTCTGTGTTAATTAATTTAATTCCACTATGGTTAGAGATATTTTGTTTGATTTCAAATCTTTTATTATTTTGGCAAATGTATTAAGACTTATTTTGTGGCCTTGCACATATGGTCTTTTCCTGGAAAATGTTCCATGTATGCTGCTATTGTTAAGTGGAATATCCTATAAATGTCAAGTCAACTTAGTTGATAGAGCTGTTCAAGTTTTCTATATCCTTGTTGATTTTATCTCTGTTCTATGAATTACTAAGAGTAAGGTATTGAAATATCTCTACTATGGTTTAATTGCCTCTCCCTTCTTTCAGTTCTGTTATTTTGTGCTTTATGCATTTTGGGGCTCTGTTGTTACATGCATATGTGTTTATAATCATCATATCTTCCTGACAACATTGACACTTTTATTATGTTACTTTAATAATATTTTTGCCTTAAAGTTTATTTACACAGGCAGCACCTGTGGCTCAGTGAGTTGGGTGCTGGCTCCATATACCGAAGGTAGCAGGTTCAAACCGGGCCCTGGCCAAACTGCAACAACAACAACAACAAAAAATAGCCAGGTGTTGTGGCAGGGTGTTGAGATGCTGAGGCAAGAGAATTGCCTAGGCCCAAGAGCTAGAGGTTGCTGTGAGTTGTGATGCCATGGCACTCTACCGAGGGTGACCAAAGCAAGATTCTGTCTCTTAAAGAAAAAAAAAAAGTTTATTTGGGTGGTATCACTTTTCTTTCTCTATCTTTTGTAAACAACATATAATTGCCTCTTGGTTTCTTACCCAGTATGACAAATTCTGAATTGTTTGATCCATTCACTTTTAATCTAATTATTGATATGGTTGAATTTATGCCTACCATTTTCAATACAACATTTAAATTTTTTTTTTTTTTTTTTGAGAGAGAAAGCTGCAAGCTGTCACCCTAGGTAGAGTGCTGTGGCATCACAGCTCACAGCAACCTCTAACTCCTGGCTCAAGTGAGTCTCCTGCCTCCGCCTCCCAAGTAGCTGGGACTACAGGCACCTGCCACAACTTCCAGCCATTTTTTGGTTGCAGCCGTCATTGTTTGGCGGGCCCAGGCGGGATTCGAACCTGCCAGCTCAGGTGTACGTGGCTGGTGCCTTAGCCGCTTGAGCCACAGGCGCTGAGCCTACAACTTTTAAATTTAAATGCTCAGAGAGAAATCAGTATAAACTCATGTTCATCTTAAATGGATAGAGATACTTGCATATAGATGTATATACACGAAACATCTCCATTTTATCAGCTCCAAAGGCCTAAATGCAACAAACTCCAGTGGTGACTGGCACCCAGATCTTGACTTGTAATATCGTTCCCCAGTTAAAGGAAGAAGAATTCCTTAGAAAAATAGGTGATCCTGGGACCAGGGCAGGAAATATACAAGATGAACCTGGAGAATCTTTGCAGTGTCAGGAAGTAAAGAAATATTAAATAATAATAATATGGTTATGTCTAAAAGTACAGGAGCCAACTGAAACAGCTCCCAATGATCTAAATTGGAACAAGTAGAGTAACAAAATAAATATAGGAGAATTTTTTTTTTTTCTAGAGACAGATTCTCATTTTGTCACCCTCAGTAGAGTGCTGTGACATCACAGCTCACAGCAATCTCCAGTTCTTGGGCTTCGGTGAGTCTCTTAAGTAGCTGGGAATACAGGCACCCACCACAATGCCTGGCTATTTTTTTTGTTGCAGTTTGGCTGAGGCAGGGTTCGAACCCGCCACCTTCAGTATATGGGGCCAGCGCCCTACTCACTGAGCCACAGGCGCCACCCAATAAATATAGGAGAATTTAAAATCTAAAGTATAAAATAAAAATTCATGCATCCATACTGATATAAATTATTGAATAAATAAGTGAATCTGGAAGAATACACAAACCTGCTGTGCAGAAGAATTTCAAATAATTTACGTTGCTATTCTACCCTTATAAAGTGGAATACAACTTCCACTCCTTAATTCTATGCTGCACAGAATAAATTTCTTTCACAAAGTACAGCATGGAAAGGGAGGGAAAAAAGCAACTTTGCAAGACAGAAATCTGACAAACACTTCTTAAGCCAAGTGACCACGATGACCAGCATCAACAGTGCTATGTCATACTGATGACAGTTTGTGCCCTTGATATGTGATAAAAATGGCATTTCACCTTTGTGATCTTCCTCTTAAGAGCATATTCCTCCAGTCTGATCATGTTGAAAAGATCAAATTCCAACCGAAGGGCAACCTACAAAATACCTGACCTGTATACCTCAAAATTGCCAAAGTCATTAAAAAATCTGGGACACTGTTGCAACCAAGAGGAAGCCCAAGGGGTCATAACTTCTAACACATTGACTGTCACACTAGAAAAACATTTTTTTTTCCTTTGGAGCCATGGAGGTTTTATTGTGAAAACAGAATAAAAACTTTGAAAACAAAATTTTCTCCTTTCTAATTTAATGAAAACTTTGGTATTTTTTATTGCTTTCTGTGTGAGAGATTTATGTTTCGATTGACAGTGAAAATGAACAGCGGTTTCACACTGCAGAGGCATGCCATGGACCTTCCCACCTACCCACCACTTCTATATGCTTCATGAGGCTCCAGGCTCAAAAGTAGTGTGAGTTAAGTACAACTCACATGCCAGTTCATATGTTAAATGTAGGATCCTGAATGGATCAGAAAAAAGACATTAGAGGAAAACTGAAGAAATCCAAATAAAGTATGAACTTTAGACAATAATCATGTACAAATATTGCTTGATTAATTGTGACAAATGTGTTTAATAACGTAAGATGTTAATAGAAGAAATTGGGTACAGGTCACACAGAAACTTTATACTATCTTCGCAATAATTCAGTAAATCTAAAAATGTCCTAAATTGAAGCAATCTTCTAAATTAAATATTTATCTTGGCTCATTCACTCTTGCATTCATCCACTCACTGAATTTAATTATTTACTGAACACCTGCTACGTCTCAGGCTCTACTCTAGTCTCTGGAGATACAAACAGCAAACAAAAGCCAGCATGGTTCCTGTTATCAAGAAGGTTATATTCCAGTAAGTGAAGCACAGAGCCCTGAGTGACTGTTAAGCCATGCACAGATTAAGTCATTACTTCCAAAATTAAAAATTATCTTCTTGAGTCTTCATTATAGAGGGAAAAAAGTGTTTTGAGAAGTTAGAGGTCTGGGTTGAACACCACACAGTCTGGCAGTTTGATAACCAAGGAGCAGGATTTTCAAAGAGTAACAAAAGTTCTTGAAGCAAATAATGAAATCCTTAGGAGCAGACCCAGCCTCCCAACCCTAACAGCAGCCACTATTCTGAGCCTAGGGTTACATCGGAGGCCCAGGGTAGCTGGCTGCTCTCTGCAAGCCAGATCTGTGCTGGGGAACACGATGTGGAGGGGAGCATCATGCCCGACCAGAGTGTCACCCCACTCTCATGAAGCAGGGCCAGGACAGGCTGTACTGTACTTATATCCACCTATCTTCCCATTCCTACATCCTATCCTTTCACAGCTACTGTACGCTAGACCTAGGGTAGGCCCTCCACAGTACAAAGACTTCAGGTGACAGGAATAACATGTACTTAAGACCCAGGAGGTGGAGAGCATATAAAACCTTTTCGATGCTTTAAGTGGCTTGGTGAGGCTAGGCATGGAGTATGGGTTGGCAAACAGCAAGAAAGGGAACCAGAGATGAGGCCCAGCATGGTGGCTCATGCCTGTAATCCCAGAACTTTGGGAGGCCAAGGTAGGCAGATTGCCTGAGCTCACAAGTTTGAGACCAGTCTGAGCTAGAGCAAGACCCCATCTCCAAAAATAGCTGGGCACTGTGGTGGACTCCTGTAGTCCCAGGTACTTGGGAGGTTGAGGCAGGAGAATCACTTGAGCCCAAGAATTAGAGGTTGCTGTCAGCTATGACAACCAGGGTATTCTACCTGGGTGACAAAGTGAGACTCTGTCTTAAAAAGGAACCAGAGATGGTGGGAGAAACCAGATCATGAACTCTGTGGGTCTTATAAAGAGCTTAGACTTTATCCTGATGACAAAGAGAATCCAGTGAAGGGTTTCAGGCAAAAGATGTGCATGGATGGGGCCTATAACCCGATATGGACTTTTACAGAAACCATTCTGCTGGCTGCTGCTCTTGTGTGGAAACTAGACTAGAACAGGGCTGCCCTGAAGGCTGGGAGATTACATGGCAGAGTCTGAGAGCAGAGGAGGGGATTGGATACCTCACTGGACGTAGGAAGCAAAGGAGTGAGAGGATTCAGGGACAGCTTTGCAGTTTCTGCTCTGGGTAAAAATGAGGGATGCCAGCGTGTTTAATGACAATAAACACAAAAATGGTGTGTTCCCAGGATGTATCAGGCACTACTAGGATGTGAATGCCAGTGCTCTGGAGAAAACTGAGTGCTCTCAGTGACCTAATCTAAGTTCCGACCAAGCAGATACTGGTTTTCCCTTCTACGTGCATTCCCCAGGCCTTCTTCCAAGCCAATATCTTGCTCAACAGGCAATGATGTATTTAATTATACAAAAAAATTTAAATTAAACTCTCTTTTATAGATGTAAGATATAAAATGATCCCTGATAAGTAGAGCAATTTCTGTAAGCAATTTTAAGAATACATGATTCTCTATGAAGTTAGCAATATTCTGAATGTTGTTGGTATCATTACGCAAATAGTACTCATGTTACCTAATAAGCAACGCACTCACCAAGATAAATACCCTGCTGAGGTACAAATGAAACCAGCAGGGGTGCTTAGAACTAGCCAGTAATTTCAGAGAAAAAAGAAGGAAGCTGGGTGGGACAGAAGAACAGGATATGATTGGCCAGTTCACCTCCCAGCCCAGGGTAACCTTGGTGGAAGGAAGCATGAGGATTATACAAGCATAACTGTTGTTAAAGTATCATGAATTATAAATGTCTCTGTAACATAATTTCCTACCCAGCTAATAGTAGCTCCACTATTGGATGACTTTTAATATTTTTGAAGTAGAAAAAATAGAGCCAAATCTATGAATCATATCTTAATAATCAATACATTAAATATACTGTACACACACACATATATGGTTTCAGGGAATTAGCTGCAACCTCTCAGTTCTAAAACTGCTAAGATGCATTAAATTTCTGTCAGGTCTCTGTCAACATCCTTAAAGACGGACATGAACACACAAAGCTTCTACTTTGAATCATAATGGCCAAAGCCAGTCAATGTAAATCCACTTTATTTTAAACGCTGAAGATTGTCTCAACGGACCTTCTGACCTCTGTAGAAATCCAGCACACCATGGCCATCCCTCCATCAACTCATTGCCACAGGGGGGCAATCTGGAACATACGCAGATTGACAGAGAATGGTAACCCTCCGCCCCTCCTTCACTTCATGGTGTTAAATCATTGACCTGAGGTTGCACATTACAGCCAAAGGCTAAGGCAGAGAAAGATCAAGTAGCCTTTTTCCCAGAATACAATTTCTTCATTAAACAAATCCCCAGCCCAATCGACAAAACAGGGAGTTAGAACATCTTAGTGGCCAAAATCGTAGAGAAAGAGAATTATAGCTGTGAAATAATCTGGCTTTCAGTTTCCTCTCAATACTTTGTCTTTCCCTTCTTTACTCTAGAAAGTACTCTGATTATAAATGTTACTATTGTTTGAGTCTAAATATTTTAAGTGAAATAAGAAACGGAAATAATGACTTACTAAATTTAGGCCAAACTGATCTTCCCACCCCAGTTTTCATTCCAGAAATACACAAAATTGGGGCCAAGCACAGTGGGTCACACCTGTAATCCCAGCATTTGAGAGGCCGAGGCGGGTGGATTGACTGAGCTCACAGGTTCAAGACCGGCCTGAGCCAGAGTGAAACCCTCGCCTCTAAAAATAGCCCCGTGTTGTGGAGGGAGCCTATAATCCCAGCTACTTGGGAGACTGAGGCAAGAGAATCGCCATGAGTTTATGGTTGCTGTAAGTGATGATGCCACAGCATTCTACCAAGGGTGAGCAACTGAGACTCTGTCTCAAAAATAAATAAATAAATAAATAAATAAATAAAAGAAGTTTAAAAAAGAAACACACAAAATTTGCCTCAAAGTGTTTCATGTTTAAAAAGGTCTACATAGGCCGGGCGTGGTGGCTCACACCTATAATTCTAGCACTCTGGGAGGCTGAGGCAGGTGGATAGATTAAGCTCATGAGTTCGAGACTAGCCTGAGCAAAAGTGAGACCTTGTCTCTACTAAAAATAGAAAAACCAAGACCTTGTCTCTACTAAAAATAGAAAAACTGATTGCTTGAGCCCAAAAGTTGGAGGTTGCTGTGAGCTATGATGCCACAGCACTCTACCCAGGACTACAGCATGAGACTCTATCTCAAAAAAAAAAAAATTTTTTTTTTAAATAAATAAAGACTTGGCACCCATAGCTAAGTGGTTAGGGTGCCAGCCACATACACCAAGACTGTTGGGTTCAAAACCTGCCTGGACCTGCCAAACAACGACAACTACAACAACAACAAAAAGCCACGCGTTGTGGCAGGTGCCTGTAGTTGCAGCGATTTGGGAGGCTGAGGCAAGAAAATCACTTAAGCCCAAGAGTTTGAAGTTACTGTAAACTGTGATACCACAGCATTCTACTGAAGGTGACTCTCGGTAGTGAGACTCTGTCTAAAATAAATAAATATTAAAAAATGTCTCTATAACTGTCTCATTTGGGAATTTAAGAGCAGATTTTAAAAACCTCTATGTGGAAGGCAGCCTCCCATACCTCCTCCATCTCTGATAGCAATTTTCCATATTAATAAACAAAGTGAGAGAGAGAGACAGAGGGTGCCTTGAGGTTACAAAGCACTTACAAGTTGGGGCTCATTCAGTTGGCACAATGACTCTGATGCTGGGAGTACTGTCCCCATTTAGCAGAGGACGACGTTGGGGCCAGGGGTGATTTGGGGGATGTTGGTCAACTGGTAAGCAGCACAATATGCAAACTCAGCTATTTTGACTCCAAGTACTCTTTTCCTTACACTGCACTGCCCATTAAAGCTGCTTCAATTTTTTCCTAATTAAAGAAAATAAAAATTAATTACCTGCAAATGGTAGGTAACT
The DNA here is from genome assembly GCA_963574655.1 of Perodicticus potto. NCBI lineage: Eukaryota > Metazoa > Chordata > Mammalia > Primates > Lorisidae > Perodicticus > Perodicticus potto. The sequence goes on from CAUYRH010046941.1 coordinate 26,511, forward strand.
TGCTTATTTATCTGCTGCCATCGACTCTAATGCTTTCTGCTACAGAGCTTAGCAAAAAGCTTTTCACTGCTCCGTTTGCAGAAAGCTTAAAGTCTAGTACCGGGACTATATCCAAAGAATCCTTCGACAACGAAGCAAAGACCTCTCTAAATCCACTGCTCGGTGTGATCTGCTTCCACTGGGTTTTGATCCACAAGGATGACTTGTGCACAAGTGCTGAATCCAACGAATCATCAGACGCCATAAAGGAGGAAGTGACACGATGCTCAGGCTGGGCTCGGAAGCGGCAGCGTGGGCCAGAAGCATTGCCAGCCTTGTGCCCATCACCCCTGTCCCACCTGCAGCAGCCCTCCACCGCCTTCCCTGGAACTGCTGCCCTGCCCTCAGACTCCTCCAGCAGCCCCAGTGTCTATCAGACATCTCTCCTTTCCTCTCCAGCTCGCCCTGCCACTCACTCACTCACTTTAAGGATAGCCCAGGCCTTGTCTTCTAATGTAGTTCCTTGGCTAGCAGCCTCAACATCACTGTGACCGTGTTAGAAAGGCAGGATCCAGGGGCCCCACCCTAGACTCAGGAATGGAATCTACACTTTCACAGAATCTCCCACCAACTGACAATAAGGTCAAATTTGAGAAGCATTACCTTAAGAAAGAGGACAAAGCAGGCTTGGCGCCTGTAGCTCAGCGGCTACGGCGCCAGCCACATACACTGGAGCTGGCAGGTTCGAACCCAGCCGGGCCCGCCAAACAACAATGACAACTACAACCAAAAAATAGCC
>CAUYRH010046945.1:0-11985 GCA_963574655.1 Perodicticus potto
TGAAATCTCTCCCACTACCAGGAGCTTTGGTGTTTTCTGTATTCTTTTCTGTAAATCAATTCTGTCTTATCACGGATGGGTGGGGGGGGGGGAAATAATGTAATGAAGAATAATAAAATACATGTATTTAAAAAAAAAAAAAAAAAGAAAAGAAAAGAAAAATGCAGTCCCTGAAACTTGCTGAGCCATTGAATCACCAAGAACATAGCAACTCTATTGTGAATCCTCTCTTCCTCCCCAACCAGATCTGTAAACTAGAAATAATATTATGTGTCCTGGCTAGTCTCACTACAGCTTAATGAGATTATTTCTAAGAAATGTTTTGACTTCAAAAAAAATCATAGGAGAGGGAAGTAGCGAGGGGGGTGGGGTTCTTGGTGTGTGCCACACCTTTTGGCGGCAAAACATGATTGTAAGAGGGACTTTACCTAACAAATGCAATCAGCGTAACCTGGTTTCTTGTACCCTCAATGAATCCCCAATAATAAAAAAAAAGAAAGAAATTATAGGAAAATTCAAAGGACTTCTCTCATAAAAGGTTTCAATTTGATTAAAAAGCCTGTTTTGTGAGTCGTGCAAATTTCCCACTGACTTTCTATGCATCTCTATTATCAGCATTAAATATTTATTTAAATTCTATTGAAGTAAAAAAATTATTCTCCCAACTCTCAGCCCAAGGTGATTTCTAATGACTATTTAGTTTTTATGATGATTTTTAAAATTTGCATTAATAATAGAAGAATCTGTGTTAAATTGAAAGTTATTAACATTGGCCTCCTTTCAAGTTTTCTGAATGTTGAAAAGATCTTTCTTCTTTTTCTTAACTATATTTTTCCTTAATTGCTTGGGAATAAGGTTACAGTTAATTATTATTTAGAATTTCTATGACACATTTGTATAGGCAAAGAATTGAAGTCGTGCCTCAGTGAAGCAGCCTTGACTTGCCGCCTCCTCCACATCCACTGAATATCTAATGCGCCTCTCAGATTTAGCACATGTAGAAAAACAACTGACAGTCGCTCTCCCCAGCCCATTCCTCCTGGAGCCTTCCCCAACTCATGTAAATGGCAACTCTATTCTTAAAACTGTTTGGATGGAAACATTGGGGTCACCCTTGCCTTCTTTCTTGTCACACTTCACATTCAATCCATCAACACAACTTGTCAGCTCCATTCTCAAAATGTCATCCAAATATGGCCCCACCACACACTCGCTGTCATCTTCACCTGTGTCATTGCAGCACCCTGGTGACGGGTTTCCTTTCTCCCACGCTCGCTCCTTCAGTCTACCCTCAGCCCCAGCTACCCCACGGAGCAGCTTCAGTTAGAAGACTTCTCTCTCTGCTTAACCACTGCATACCCCTCCTGCCATGACTGCCCAACCACACAGAGAGAAACCAAACTAACTCCAGTGATGACAAGCACTTCTGTGAACTCCCTAGCCTCCAACCTGCTCTTCTTTAGGGCTTTGACCTTTGTTTTTGTTTTGTTTTTAAGAAAGTCTCACTCCGTCACCCTGGGCAGAGTGCCATGGCCTCAGCCTCACTCACAGCAACCTCAAATCCTCTTGCCTCAGCTTCCAGAGTAGCTGGAACTACAGGTACCCACTAGAACACCCAGATAATTTTTCTATTTTTGGTAGAAGATAATTTTTCTATTTTGGGGTCTCACTCTTGCTCAGGCTGGTCTTGAACTCGTGAGCTCAAGGGATCCTCCTGCCTCAGCCTTCCAGAGTGCTAGGATTGCAGCCATGAGCCAGCACACCCAGCCCAGACTTTGTCCTTGGAATGCTCTCTGCATTCTCTTCCCACATATACCCACATGGCAGGTCCCCTCCATTCTTCCAGTCCTCCTCAAATGTCCCTTTCTGAGTGTGGCCGGCCCTGACAAATCTACCAAAGATTGTCACTCCTCGCTGCAAATATGTCCTTTCACCTTCTTGCCTTGCTCCCCATCCCCTTCAGCATTGTCCATAATCTCGCTATACACTTACTATAATCTGACATGATGCCCTTGTCATCTGTCTTCCTCTCTCGGATATAAAAAGCAGGAGGGCAGATATTTTCATCTTTTTTTTCTTTACTCTATATTCATGGCATGGCACAAAGTAAGGAGTCAACAAAGATTAGTTCTTGAAAAAATATCAAAGAGCTTCTGGCATCCTTCACCGTAACACGAGGTACAGCGTCTTCTGCTGTTAACTCCCGTCCTACCAAACATAGTGGACATTTCAGACCATGAAAACAGAAGGGCAGCTGTGGCAACATGGAGCCGAGTGGGATGACGATGGTGCTGTGGTTCACGGGTGGTCCCACCAGAAGGCTCGGGGTGATCTACCCCAGCCAGATCAAATCACAGCAGCTTTGGGCAGAAATTTTAGCACCTGGTCACAGCCACAATGTCCTGGGACAGTGAAAACTTCCCAGAGGAGATTGGTTCCAGGAGCACCTTAGTTTCTCCATTGATTATTGACTAGAATGAAACCCAACTCCAGCCTACAAAGAATATCTTTATTCTTTCTACTTCTCACCTTCCATGATTCTGTGGCTTCTCTCTGTGATTACAGATAGCCTCAATTTCCTATAGTGCAAGTCCTCATCAATGCAGATCACTGTACAAAATGGGAAACTGATCCATGCATGATGGGGCTTTTATCAGTACAACCATCTCCCTCAGCAAAAAATGTGAATTATTAAGCATTCCTTCACGCACAGTGCTATTTGGGTTATACAAATCCAAAAGGACAGAAAAATAAAAAGAGCATACTCCTTACATCTGGCAAATGCTACCAGCTGATATCTGTGCTGGGCATTGCCAAATCTTCTGATTTTTCAAAGAGCCAGACTTGAGATTTTCACCTGAAATATCTGAAATGTAGAAAGCTGGTCTCTTGCTCAAATATTTTAAAACCACCGCACTATACTCAGTGGGACAAAAAAATAAAAAACCTTCCAACCACATTCAGCTGGGAGTCAACCTTTGCCTTATCTTGAAAACTAAACCCAATTCTGGAAGAATAAATCAGTGTAACCCAATTTCTCCTAGCCTTATTTTTCTGTTAAATTTCTTCCTCATAGAAAATACTATTCATGGTCTTCTTACACAGCTCACAAAGCTAAGTCCTGATATACTTGGTGGTCACATTTTAAAACTCAGCATCCATGTGAGCCAACTGCACTGGGATAACAAGTGGGGAAGCCGCCCTCCACCCCTGGGAGGTCACTCCCTTCACGGGATCCCAGGTGTCCTTGGAGTCTGTGGGAATGGCAGAGAAATTCCAGCCCCCGCAAGGGAGGAAGAGAGAACTCTGCGTCTGCCAGAGGAGGGCAGGAACAGCCTGCTGAAGGGTAAGAAAACACAATCTGAGCTAGGACGTGAGGGGCTACTTATTGCACAAATTATTTAGTAGACTGGGAGCCTCTCAAACACTGGACTATATCATGTATTCCTAGATTCAGTCGTAGTAGCCAGCACATAGTAGGTACTCCACTAGTTGTTGGATTGAAGCTGAGCCATCTTTGTATTGTATGACAGAGTAAAGGAAAAAAGATCCCTTCCGATCATAAATCAGTGGCTTCCAAACTTCCCTGGGAAACTGCAATGTGAAATTGACCACTTCAGGGCAGGGCGTGATTTGCAATTTCAGAATCATAGACTTTATTGTTCTTCTTTAAATTACCATAATAGAAGAAAAAGGGAAAAATGAAAAATTAAAATCTAATGTCCATCATTTACTAATTTTAAGAAGCAGAAAAAAAAATCTAATCCCATTAATAAGAGGTAGAACCACTAAGATTCCAGAGATGTGAATAAAACTGTTTATATCGTGGTTTCCCCCCAGTTGCATGTTTTTTAAATGCAATGATTTTATCAAGGATTTGAGAACTATTATTTGTTAGATCAAGACTATGTAATTAAAACCACCATTCTGAAAGAAATGCTTTGTGGGTCCTTTTTCTTTTTAATCTTCTATGGTTGGGCTGGTAATTTTTTCCCGTCTCACACCTACTCACAGCCCAGGGGATCTGTCCTCGATGCCTGGCATGAGTATAATTACAGCACATTTCTCCAGTGCATAGTTCAATCACAGCCAACTATTGATTTGTGTGTAACGCAGAATACACATAATTTTCTCTAGACTGGGAGTTGTTAAAATGCATTAACAGCCTTGGGTTTCAGGTTTTGGATATGGGGACAGTGGGGGTGTTGGTTGTTTTGCTTTCTATTTTTCATTTTCTTTTTCCTTTTTGCCTTAAGAACTGAGATAAGCCCTTTCTGAACAGGAAATCTCTACCGGCTTGTTCTGACAAATCCCCATTCATTTTCACCCTGGGTCATACACAATCAGAAAAATGACATAAGCGAGATTTGGGGGAGAGCAAGAAGGTTGAGGCTGGTTGCACACGAAGCCCTCATGCTCCTGGCTTTTACAAAGGCTTTCCTGAAGCCTGTTTTCTTCTATTTTATGACTGAGATAAGTTCCCAGGACAAAATCGTTAATAATCTCAAAAGATGCCCTTTTTCACATTTTTCTTGGAGTAGCATAGTAATAACACAAAGTATTCCTCGTCTTCTTCTCTACATAAAACACTCTGACTGCTCGGAGACCAAGTAGTATAATAGAAAAGGACAGAAGTGGGCAACAGAGAAGGCCTGGGTGTGATACTGGGTCTTTCACGGCCCTGTGGAACTCAGGTACCTCCTCTGGGCTCAGGTTATGCACTGTGAAAGTTTAGGGTACAGATTTGGAGAAGAATACGTGGTCTTCAGGACCCCATTTCCACCACACTTCGACCACAACAGGTCAGCTTTTATCTATTTACACAATGGATTTCCACATCAGATTTTCCCATAGAGCACCGATTCTCAACCAGTGTGCCGTGAGAGGCTTGTAGGTGTGCATGAAAATTTTTAAAGATCCCCAATGAAATTATTTTCAAAAGAAGTTCAAAGCACAGCAAGTATATTCTTTTTTTATTCTTCTTCTTCTTCTTTTTTTTTTTGATCAACATAATTTGAATGTGTGTGGCACACTCCGTGGAAGTTTAACTATAAGTTGAACTGTGTCATGACATAAAAAAAGGTTGAAAAACACTACCATCGAAGGATTTTATAGCTTTATAAGTTTGAAAAAGCATCTCTGTCCTTTCCAGCACTCACCTTTCATGATGCTGTGGCTTCTGGATTACAGATGGCCTCCCTGTCCTGTAGCCCATGTGCTTATTAATGCAGACCCCTGCACAAAATGGGCAACTGGTTCATGCATGACGGGTGTTTTCCAATGCAATCATCTCCAGCATCAAAAATATGAACTTATTAAGCATTCATTCATGCACATGGCTTTTTAGCACAAGTGTACATGTTTTGCTTTAAGTCTAAGAGACTGATTTTCCAAATTTGAGGAAAGAAAAATCCTGATAATTCTTTCAGTATAGTATAGCTACTAAGTAGCAAAGGTAGAAATTAACAAATAGATTTCAAACAGATCACGTATTTGAAAATGCTTTATAGCATCGTGATTATAGCACGATCTATAATGGTCAATAAGCAATTAAACAATTTCATGTGGAACCACTATTGCCAGGGGATAATAATGCTTCCCCATAGCACCAAATGGAAAAGTATCATGGCTCTAGGTTAAACAAACAAGCAAACAAACAAAAATGGATTCCAGTATCCATTCTAAGTAGGAAGTTAATCTTCTCAGGGAAGGAAGGCCTAAATACTTGCCACCCATAACCACAGGAAAGAACGCTGATCCCCTGGACAGCAGGTGAAATCCAGAGTTCAGGGTGGGAAAGTCGAGGCCTGCAGCATTGCACAGCCACGTTCAGAATGTGCGATTCACCCTGGAAGGGAGCAAAGGCTACCATAGAAATCAATGAACAAAAACCCAGTCTTCAAAATGCACTCTAAGAAATTCTTAAGCAAAGAGCAAGACTTAGCAATAAAGATCATAAAGCAGGAAAGCGATCGGTGAGACCTGACCAGGAGGAATGAAAAGAAATGGACCATGTTAGAAATGGGACTGTTGCCTTATCCATACTGGTTGATGTTATCACGAGCTCCTCTAAGAAGAGAAACCAGAGATCAATAGTGTAGTCAACTCAAATCTTTTTATATCAGTATCTATCTACCTTGTTGAAGAAAGGTCATCAAAACTAGAATGCAGTTCTTAAAAACCCAGAAGCCAAATCTATCATTCCATTTCCTCCTCTTCATTTTTGCCTTAATTTTTCTACTTCGTGAGCTGTTTTGGCTAACAAATTGAGCAACTCAATTCTACTCTGAGTTTTCAGATTCAGCACAATTCTCAATCTCTTGACATTTTCCAAAACAAAATGCCCAAATGCCTCAAAACTAGGATTGAACATGAAAAGCCGTCTCCTGCCAAAGAAAAACAGCCCAGGAGTTCAGATAATTTTGAGAGCTTTAATGAGGAGATTTAGAATTCTGATAATATTATACATGAACACAAATTACACCATTAGGTTTCTTTCAAATGTCACAGAAATCCCTAAAAAGTGGCCTAAAGTTATTTAAAATATGCTATCCATCTTGAGAGTTAAATATTTAAAATATGGGTGATAGGGCAGCACCTGTAGTGGTAGGGTGCTGGCCACATACATCCAGGCTGGCAGGTTCGAACCCAGCCCGGGCCAGCTAAAAAACAACAATGACAACTGCAACAACAACAAAAAAAAAAATAGCCAGGCATTGTGGTGGGCACCTGTAGTGCCAGCTACTTGAAAGGCTAAGGCAAGAGAATCACTTAAGCCCAAGAGTTTGAGGTTGCTGTGAGCTGTGACACCACGGCACTCTACCCCAGGTGACAGCTTAAAATTCAGTCTCAAAAATAAATTAATTAATTAATTAAATAAAAAATAAAATATGAGTGATAAAAGAAAAGTCATCTAGAGAGCAAACAGCTCAGGGTCACCAGTTTGGCTATCCCAAGCGATGGTTCCGTGGCTCCTGGACTCAACACAACAGCACGCTATGACACTCGTTTAAAGCTAAAGCACTTGTGACAGTGTCATTTGTGGACTATTTCCCACTACTTCCAGGCACAAGATAAGATTGCCTTTTCTGCCCCTCTCATGGGTGTGTGGAACCATGTGACTCATTATGGCCAATTACTCGCAAACAGAAAGATGAAGCATTTATTGATAATGCCAGACCTTTAAGAGCTCTCTTGTCCCTCTGGCACAGTGACTAGACATGTCAGCGAGGGAGAGTGCTCGGTATCTACTCCAGAGTAACTCCGATGGACAGCCCACCTCTCCGACGTGGGCACACAGTCAACACCCAGCGCAAGAGAAGGAAACCTTGGTTGTTTTAGGCCGCTGAGATCTGGGGATGGTCTGTTACTGTAGCATTACTTAGCCCATCCTGGATGACACGAATATCCTAAGTCTGGAGCTCCACAGTTAACACGCACTAGACCCGAGACTTGACTGCCACAACAGAGTCTGTGAACCGGTCTGATCTTCCTGGGAACGCCCCAAATCAAGGATTGTGCTGGAGCTCTCAGAGGGTCTCAGGCTGAAGACTCCAGCTCCTAAATCCCACGAAGCCAAAAGGACACGCAAGGTCTGTAGCTTTTTATATCAGTGTCTGGCCAACTATAAACTTGGCATGGGTCACTCTCTGCCTTCCTTCCTCAAATGTTTTGAACACTGGATTCAACTACCAGAATAAAATAACGAACCACCTAAAGTGCCTGGAGGGAACTTAAAGTAAAAGTAGTCACTTGTACCTTTCACAGAGAAGAAAAAGTTTGGGAGAATCATTCCATTTTGAGTACTAAAAACTGACTTACATCACGTAAGAATATCTTAGCAGAGGATATTTTTCCTCACAAAGTATTTATTGCAGGCTGTTCACAATTATCTGATAATTATGTTGAAAAACAAAATTCTCAAATCGAGTGCTCATATTTGATGTGAGAGGACCGCCTTTCATTTTCTGCTCACTGTCACAGCTCTGGTTGTGGGGAGCACAGCCCCTGGAAGGGGACTCCAGGACATTCCACCACCGCCTTGGAGGATCTGGGATTGACTATGACCCGCTTTTTACCCATATCTGTGATTAAATGTTATTTCAGAGAACTTAAGTTGAAAGCATTTCTTTCAGAAAAAGAAACTCTTCCCACCAAGCTCTCCATCCAAACTAGAAAATTTGAGAGAAACCATCAGCTATCAAAAACGCTATAAGAAAAACAAAATAAGAAACGCTGAAATGTTGTTTTCTTTCCTTCTTTCTTTTAAAGCTAGCAGAGACCATAGGAAGGATTAGCCATGTGGGCCTCTCTAGTCTGGTAACCCTCGTACCCTCAATCCCCACAAGTTTCACGAAGTGTTCTTTAAATACAGCTTTTGGAACAGGGTTTTATATTTAGCTGTTTGTTTCTCACTGGTCTTTTATGGTAGCAATATGGTTTTCAAATGCGTAAAACCTTTTCTTATACCTAAGAATTCCCTTAAATTTCATGAATTATTGCAAACGCGTAATCACAAGTGCAAATGAGGAATTGGTAACACAAGTACCCATCTGTGCGCGCAATTAACCGCCTTGAGCAAGTAATTGCCTGTTTTCACAAGAGTCTGCTTAGAAACCTCAACTTAAGCATGTTATTTTTTGAATGACTCTGCCGTAACACACAGCAAAACTTTTTCCTGAAACAAATACTTTTGAGCAAGCTGCCGAGCAGCCTATAATTTTTAGTCTTATAAAGATTAGAGATAAGGAGCGAATCGCACTGTCACCGATTTCAGAGGCGCCTGACGCTTCTGAACATTCTCAGGGCATTTTCCAAGCAGAAATGCTCATTTGTCTAAGAGAGCCCACATGGCTAATCCTTACGGGCACTGGTCCTGTCCAAGCAACTTTGGGAAAGTTCTGAAGCTTTTAATAATGTTTTCATTCATTTATTCTACAAACATCTGTTCCACAACTACCACATTCAAGGCCTTCTGTTGTAAGCACCATGCAGAGGATACAAATGAACTCGAAAATGATTTCCTCTTAAGGAACTTGACAATCAATCAGGAAATAGAAAACTGGAAGCTCGTTACCCAGAACACAGGTAGCTTTGTAATTCGAGAGCTGTGCAGGTCTACCTTCCACCTTTCTAGGTCACAACTGCCTGGCAAAACAGGCATGTGTTTGGAGAAAAAAAATCACAATTGCAACAAAAAGCATCCTTGGATCTGAGTCTTTATGGGGCTGTGGTGCTGACCTCCTGCTGCCCCCAAATTGCTCTGCTTGCCTTCCCTTTTGCAAGGTCCCCCGGTCTTCTTAATTGTCATCCACATTATTTTTACCCGGCTAGGTACCCATAGCTCAGTTGAGTAGAGTGCCAGCCACATACACCAAGGCTAGCAGGTTCGAGCCTGGCCTGGGCCTACTAAACAACAATGACAACTGCAACCAAAAATAGCTGGGCGTTGTGGTGGGCACCTATAGTCCCAGCAACTTGGGAGGCTGAGGCAAGAGAATTGCTTGAGCCCAAGAGTTTGAGGTTGCTGTGAGCCGTGATGCCACGGCACTCTACCGAAGGTGCCATAGTGAGACTCTGCCTTAAAAAAAAAAAAAATTGTTCTTACCTACTTTTGACTTTTCTTCCTCTACCTGCTGCCAAAAGGCTTACTCCATAGCTGTTTTTGATCCTGTGCCAAGCTGTAATTTCCTTGCTACTGCTACACACCCTGTCATTCCTCTTATCACCTGCCCCCTTGCCTTTCAATACCACCTGCTCATTAACAATGCCCAGATTATGATACTTAACCCAGATCTCATGCTCATCTATCTTTGGTTTCTAGTAATCACGTCAGACTCTGTTTCCCAAAACTGAACCAAACCTGCTCCTCCAATTATTTCCCCATCTCACTGATGGACAATCTCAAACTTTTTTTTTTCTTTCTTTTCTTTTTTTGAAACAGAATCTCAATATGTTGCCCTGGGTAGAGTGCTGTGGCATCACAGCTCACAGCAACCTCAAATTCTTGGGCTTACACGATCCTCTTGCCTCAGCCTCCCAAATAGCTGAGACTACAGACGCCCACCATAACGCCCAGCTATGTTTTTTTGTTGCAGTTGTCATTGTTGTTTAGCAGGCCCAGGCTGGGCTCAAACCCACTAGCCTTGGTGTATGTGGCCAACGCCCTACTCACTGAGCTATAGACGCTGCCAACAGTCTCAGACTTAACATCACAATCGTCCTAGTTTCTTCTCTCTCTCCCATACCTGGCATCCAACCTATCAGCAAATCTTGTTGACTTCGCCTTCAAAGAGCTCCAGCCTACCACGTAGCTTTATGTGCGAGGGAGTGAATGAATGAAAGAATGGACCAATGGACCTTTCTAAGGTTCTCATATCTCCCACCATGACCACCATCTCCTCTTCCCATGATGACTGCAATCACTTTCATATGGACTACTACTTCTTTCTACCTTATCCCGCTAGAGCAGGCGTCCTCAAACTTTTTAAACAGGGGGCCATTTCACTGTCCCTCAGACCGTTGGAGGGGCAGACTATAGTTTAAAAAAATCAACTATGAACAAATTCCTATGCACACTGCACATATCTTATTTTGAAGTAAAAAACAAAATGGGAACAAATACAATTCACACCAACACATGTGGCCCGTGGGCTGTAGTTTGAGGCCCCTGCTCTAGAGTGATTCTCCTGCTCAGTCATCAGCGCGGTCCTTTTAGAAGTCAGGTTACGTCACTCTCCTGAGCAAACTCCCAAGTGGCTTCCCATCTCACTCAGAGTCACAGCAGAATTCCTTACAAGGATCCACAGGGCCCTTCAGCAACTGCCCACAACCTCAAGTTTCTTTTATTATCTCCTCTACCACAACCACCTCCCACCTTCCCCACCCCGTCATCATGATTCAGCACAGCTGGATCCTTGCTCCACGCACCCCCAGAACATGCTCCTGCTCTCACTGGCTGGGACCCCTCCCCGGGTGCCCATGAAGCTCCTTCCCACAGCTCCCTCAGGTCAGCCTGTCACCGGGGTCTGCCCTGAGCACTCAAGCAGTACAATTCCTATCTACTACCACACTTCCGGCCCCTTTCCCGGTTTTATTTTGGTCTGTAACCCTTCTTACTATATAATACATAGGATATGTTTATTTTCTGCTTCTCCGGTGAGAATTCAAGCTCTGTGAAGGCTGAAGTTTCGTTCTGCTAAATTTGCTAGTATCTGAAACGGTGCCTGCCACATAGCTTTATGTGTGAGTGAATGATGAATGAATGAACATTTCCAAGGTGAAATAGGATCCTCTCCCCCATCAGAATTATGATTCTTATTCAACTTAGGATTTCCTTGCCCTCTCCATTCTTATCTCTCTCTTGCGAAAGAAAAAATAATAAATTTGAAAAAAAATGTTTCACAGATTGCCACAATTTGAAGGTTACTCTCAAAGATAATAAACCAACATCCTAGAATGTAGTTTGGTCTCCCAAGAAGCTGAGGAAGCTCATGGTTTGAGTGCCAGGCCCACTGTGCTGGTGCCCAAGGTCAGCCACCAACCTCTTCCTGTGCCCTCCCAGGCCAGCTATCAGGTCTTCACAGTGAGGAGACTCCTGTTCAGCCCAAATCTCCTGCCTTGTCCCTACCTTGGGAAACTCTTAACAAACAGAATGAAAAAAGTAAGCTTTTGCACTTAACTTCACACTTATCCCTCAATAAACTCAAAAGCAACAGCCTTGATTAATGCTAATCTTACTGGAAAACAGAAGCACCATCTTCCTTGTTAAGTAATTAAAGATGCTAAGAAGATGTGGCAAAGTGGCTGGAAGAAATAAAAAGGGATGAAGTCTTCAAAATCCAACTACTTTACCAAAAGAATGCACAAAAGGACAGGAAACTCTCCCAGATGCCAAGACGTATATAGAAATTATGTATCAATAGACGTGCTAAAAAGACTAGGCTTGCTGAAGTTGGGATACCACTTTTAAATATTTAATTTGAT
>CAUYRH010046946.1:0-44508 GCA_963574655.1 Perodicticus potto
GGGCGCCTGTAGTCCCAGCTACTTGGGAGGTGGAGGCAGGAGACTGGCTTGAGCCCAGGAATTGGAGGTTGCTGTGAGCTGTGATGCCACGGCACTCTATCCAGGGTGACAGCTTGAGGCTCTGTCTCAAAAAAAAAAAAAAGATTCTGGGCATTAGAGAAACCACTTAGGAGGAGAAGAAATCACTTCACCACTCCACTGTGAGCGGGCCATGTGCCAGGCACTATGCTCAGCACTGGGGACAGAGCAGCTGCCGGCAACAGAGCCCTAGGAAAGTACCTTGCTGGGACTCAGGCTTCCATCCCAGCAGGGAGAAAGCTGCCCGGACGACTCAAAGGCAGAGCATGCATGGATGGGGACAAGGGGAACTGAAAGGGAGATATGCAGTCCAACACCCAGGGTCCACCTGAGGACACTGCTACCCACAATCAAGAACTCTGGAGTCAGACTTCTGGGTTCAGTTATGGACTCTACCACCTAATATCTATGGGATTCTGAGCAAATTCCCAAACCTCCCTGTGCCTCAATTTCTTCAATTATAAAATGAGGTACATAACAGCACTCTGTTGCTATATACAGTTATAAGGTTTCTGTGAGATCATTCTTACAACAAAGATTAGAAGCAAGAAATGTTAACTATTATCTCATTTAATCTTTCCAACATCCACATACCCAGCCCTGTGGTAGTACCTAACACACGGTAGACACACAATAAATATTTCCCCCGAAATAACTCCAAATAATTATGATCCTTTAATTTGCTAGGAGAAAACAGAAGGCTCAGAGATGAGGGAACCTGACAGAGATGACATGGAAGAGATGGCACACAAGTCCAGCTGACTCCAAGGCCAGGCTCCACAGGAACGGATGGCTTTCCTCACCATCCTCACCATCCTCACCACTCACCCACCTTGGCCAAGGAACACCCATTGGGAGAGAGCATGGAATGGAACATACCTTCAGAAACAGACAGTGTGTGGGGACATGCATAGCATACCACCTGCTTTTAAAGCATTCAGTAGGTCTCCATCAATCTCAAGAGGAACAGAGAAAGGGAAAGAAATTCTTTTTGTAAAATGCCTTCAAATAGCAAGAGGGGCCAGTTTGCTGACAGCCTCCCTCACTGTACACACATAGGTGGGCAGTAGAGGTCAAGGAGCAGAGCCACAACACAGCGAAGTCAAGTTCTACAAAGAATGTCTTGAACCTTTATCCATCAACTGGACTTTACCTTCAGTCACAAATGAAAGCCTTTATATTTTGATTTGCATGAAAAGAAATACATAACATATTCAAATTAATAGACTATTTTGCTACACCTGCCTATTTTGGAGTACATATGATACTATGCCCATTTCCCTCATCAACTATTTTCAAGGAAGAGACTGCTCTAGCTGCTTAACAGCAATTTAAGAGAGAACAATTGCTCAGAAATATCGATTAGTCTCAAGTAGAACTTTAACTTTTCTATACATGATTCAAAGACTTTGGCATGCACTACCTGAAATCAATTTTTCTGTTAGTACTGGCAAAGGTTTCGAACTACATAGACAGGAAGGATAATTAACCCATTTGCAAAGCAGAAAGACTCGGAAATGCAGGATATGCTTCAAGCTTCCAAATTTATTTTCAGAGCAAAATGAAATTTCCTCCTCCGAATAAGAATGAGACTCTGTGAAAGACAAGAGTATGAACTCCATGAGCCCACCTCCCTGCCAAGAGAACCACAATCCAAAAGTCTGCAGGATGCGGCCAAGTGCTCATTTTTAGCTACAAGGAAAAAAATCTACAAAGTGGAAACATTTTGTCCACATCTCTAAATTAGCATTAGTAGGCGCCAACAAAGCTCTAGCTATGCTTCATTTCTGACAGTGAAAGGAGGCACTATCACTAATTGCTCTAGGATAAAAAGCAAAACCCAAGACTCCCCTACAGCCCCAGACACGTGATCACCCAGCCTAGAAGGGCTGGGTGGGGCAGAGCTGGGAGCAGAGACTTCTGAGTATACGTTTTTATACAGTTCTGCCTTTTGAACAAAGTAAATGTTTCATGTATCTGAAAAACAGTAAACCCCTAAAAAGAAAAATGCAAACCCTGAAATAAAGTATGAATAAGAACAAGTGAACCTAACTGTGTATCAAATTGATAATTTGTGATACAACATAACCACACAGTTATATCAAGCTGCTTGAAAACTCATTATTCTAATTGCATATTCTTTTTTTTTTTTTTTTTGCAGTTTTTGGCCAAGGCTGGGCTTGAACTCACCACCTCCAGCATATGGGGCTGGTGCCCTACTCCTTTGAGCCACAGGCACCATCCTAATTGTATATTCTTAAAAGGTATTTATTCTAAGGTCAAAAAGAATTCCTACAAAATCCTAAAACTTCACTCAAAAGGCTGATTGTAAGAACAAGAGTATCAAAATGTTGAAACCATTTTAGGTATATCATAGGATAAAGAAAATAATGTTAATATCATTTGAAATCAAGATCAGTGTAAGAAAAAAAATTTTTTTTAACTAAGTTTTAGGGTGCCCCCCATAGCTCAGTGGGTAGGGCGCTGGCCACATACACCCAGGCTGGAGGGTTCAAACCCAGACTGGGTCAGCTAAACAACAAAAAAATGGCCAGACGTTGTGGCGGGCGCCTGTAGTCCCAGCTACTTGGGAGGCTAAGGCAAGAGAATCCAAGAAGTTTGAGGTTGCTGTGATTCCACAGCACTCTACTGAGGGCAACATATAGTGAGACTCTACCAAAAAAAATAAAAGTTTTAATTTATAAAGGAATACCAATATGAATTTGTAGTTTTCTTTTCACAAACTTTTTTCTAGCTCTGCCTAATGACAAATGTTAACTCCTGTGACAATGAGCACATCTACCTCCCAAATACTGATTTCCAAATATCATTTTCCCACTAAAAGGAACCAAGGCTATCTAGAAGAATGATTTCAGATCTGAGGCAGGAAAAGCACAAAGTGGGCCCAGGACAGATTTTTCTGCCAGAAAGTAATGAAGCGCTCAAAACTAATGGGGTCTTGGCAAAGGACACAGGAGGCAATCTGAAGGGGACAGTGTGAACATCCCAGGAATGATGACTGACTGTAATGCTCTGAATAAATACACATCCAAATGTCTACAGTGACCGAAAAAGAAAGGGAACAAAGGAGAATGCTCATTTTTAGGTAGAAGGATAAAGAGTTGGAAAAAGTGTCACTTCGCAACTTTCATCATCAGAATTAACTTGGGCAGAGAACACTAACAGAGACTAAAACTAGCTGGTGGAAAAGTCACCGGGGAACAAGCAAATGCAGAGAGAGCCAGAGGTGAGGTCTTCAATCTCCACCTAAGCCAGGTGACCCCACTTCAGAACACCAACAAGGGAGACCACTTGGCTCCTGTGCCTCTCGAAGTGACACTAAAAGCACTAAATTCCAGAGAAGGCTGGAATTCGGAAGAGATGCTCAACCGCACTGCATTGCAAACTGACTTTACTGACTTTACCCATGTTTATACTTTAAATACGACTGTGGTCTAACCAATTAAAAAATGCAGACATACAAGTTGTTAGGGTCAATTATCATTATGCATAACATCCTTTCCAGATAAGAAACATTTCATAGCAGAAGTCAAAATGCTGTGTCAGAATATGAGCATTTTTGAGGACACAGGGCAAAACAGGTTCTCTTAAGAGTTGAACCAAATTACCCAGTTGCAGCAAGAGTCGGCAAGCAGAAGACAGGACAGAGCCCTAATCTGAAAGAACAGCATTTACGCAGTTGTGAGGAACTAACCACAAATAGGGAAGAACCGGGAGAGGCCAGGCCTTCAGCCCGCAGAGAATGGAGAGAACTGAAGCTTTTCTTTCTTTTTTTTTTTTTTTTGGTGGGGGGTAAGAGTCTCACTTTGTCACCCTCAGTAGAGTGCAGTGGCGTCGCAGCTGACAGCAACCTCAAACTCCTGGGCTTAAGCAATTCTCTTACCTCAGCCTCCTGAGTAGCTGAGACTTACAGGTGCTCACCCCAACACCCAGATTTTTTTGTTGTTGCAGTTGACATTTTTGTTCAGCTAGCCCAGGCCAGGTTTGAACCCTCCAGTGAACCTGCCAGCCTTGCAGTATGTGGCTGGTGCCATAATCACTGTGCTACAAGAGCCAAGCCAGAACTGAAGCTCTTCAAGCAAAGGACAAGTAGCCAGATTTGCACGTGAAAAGATCCTGCTACTGAAGGGTTGACGGACTGCAAGAGGTCCAGTCTGACCAGTGGGCCTCAGACGTAGCCGTACAGCAGGGAAGGGTCTGGTCATTGGACCTGGAGGCTGCCAGGATGATGGTTAGGGCAGGAAAGAGGCAAGGCCATCTCCTTAGTTTCTGGCTATCTGACTAGGGAGAAAACTACCATGCACAGAAGGAAGGACATAGCCGGGGCAAAGAGGAGTCTGGCCAACATTGAATTTAAGGAGCCGAAAGTCCACCAACATGGAAGACACAACATGGTGCTCAGGGAAGCCTCAGAGACAGAGCTGAGAGAGAGGAGGAGGACCCCCAGGAAAACCACCCCACCCACCCCCAGTGCGCCTCACACACACAGACAGAACAAGAGAAAGCGCGCCCACTCTGCATCATCCCCCCACTTGACTTGCTCACACCAAGCAATGCAAGTGCCTTCCATCTCTCTTTATGTGGGCTATATAACCCTTATTATATAGTGAATATTCAGCACCTGACACATAACAGGCTCTCAGTAAAATACTTAATACATTAACCCATACATTAGTCGTGTACATCGTGTATGCTGCATTAAGATACTGTCATATTTATTTATATAATTTTAAAAAGTGTGTATTGTTCCATGCTTTGTGGGATAAGCCTGGGTGACAGAGCCAGACTGTGTCTCAAAAAACAAAAAAAAAAGTGAATCTTGCCTCTACCTCCAACCCAAATCTACCCAGCCAGATTTCTTAAAAACTCACTCAAATCAGGTCATTCTCGACCTGCTGAGGTACTTAAACAAAAAGAAACAACTCTTCAACTCTGCCCCTGACGAGGCCCTGCTGGATCCCACCCCAGCCTACCTGGCCAACCTCACTTCTTTCCACCCTTCCCTTCCCTCTGGATCTAGCAACAATGGCCCCAGGCCCTAGCTTTGCATCCAGTAAACCCATTGCTGAGAAAGAGCTCACTTATGGCTCCTCTTTGCCTCTAGTCTGTAGCCCGGACTACAATGTGGTAGGCAGCCTGCCACCCACAACCAAGGTCATGGCTTTCCTTGTAAGCGTCGTTCTGTCAGGGTATGCCTCACAACAGGTATTTGTCACAAGCAGGGTGTATTAAGTAAACCCTCAGAGGGCAGGAATTCTGTCTCCACAGAGCACTAATATTCGTGCATGGCTCAACAATGAAAAGGGTGGCTTTGTCTCCCAGCCCAAGATTACAGGTATAGAGAAACAGGCCCGGGGCAATGGACCCTGCCTATAATCCCAGCACTTTGGAAGGTCAAGGCGGTAGGATCACTTGAGGCCAGGAGTTTGAGAACAGCCTAGACATTGCGTGTGTGGGTCTATCTGTCTTTCTCTCTTTTTGAAAGATAGAGAACAGAGGAAGACGAGAGGGCTGCTTCCAAAAAAAAAAAAAAGTGGCAAATGAGTGTTTATAAAAGAGAAGCTACAAATGGTGAAACACTATTTTGAAAGAATATACTTAACTGTTTCACAAGTCAAAAACAATGAAAATAAGCATGGTATTCTAAAAGGAGTTTTACCAATTACTACCAAAAAAAGCACAAGGAGTAGTCACTAATATCTACCCTAGAGGAACAGCCCTTTAGCTAATTTTACCTATTTCTGATTCTCCTTAATTTATTAACTAACTTGAGCTTAGCAAGTACTAGATCAAACCTTACTGGTAGCACTTAACAAATTATAGTCAAGTGTTGTAGCCAACTTTGCATTATAGCAATAATTGAGAAAAGCTTGTGTTTCTTCTTCTTTTTTTTTTTTTTATAAAGACAGAGTCTCACTTTATTGCCCTCGGTAGAGTGCTGTAGCGTCACAACTCACAGCAATCCCCAACTCTTGGGCTTAGGCGATTCTCTTGCCTCAGCCTCCCGAGTACAGGCACCTGCCGCAACGTTCAGCTATTTTTTTGTTGCAGTTTGGTCGGGGCCAGGTTTGAACCCGCCACCCTCGGTATACGGGGCCAGCGCCCTCCACTGAGCCACAGACATCACCCAAAATCTTGTGATTCTTCACACCAATTTTTTCAACCTCAGCACACCTAACATTTGGGGTCAGATAATTCTTTGCAGTGCCGCTCCACTTCGGAATGTTCAGGAACAACCCTGCCCTAGTAGTACCAGCCACAAACACCTCCAATATCAGCATCCCCTCTGGCTCCCCAGCCTTCCTCCAGGCTTTCCTCTGGCATCCTGGGCTCTGCTCCTCAGGTTCTTCCCTTTGCTAAGGCCCCTACCCCACATTCTAGCCTCCTAGTCTCGGCTCCTAACACCTTGTGCCTATCCTGAGGAATCGGCCTCCTGGCCAGGTGCGCAGGAGTGTCCTTCCCTTTCCTTCCGATCCAGCCAGCACATTTTACACTGCTGTTTAATTTCAACCATTGTTTTGACAAGGAATACAGTGATATGGGCAGATTTATCTTTCTTTTTTTTTTTTTTTTTTTTTTTTGAGACAGAGCCTCAAGCTGTCATCCTGGATAGAGTGCTGTGGCATCACAGCTCACAGCAACCTCCAATTCCTGGGCTCAAGTGAGTCTCCTGCCTCTGCCTCCCAAATAGCTGGGACTGCAGGCGCCCGCCACAACGCCCGGCCATTTTTTGGTTGCAGCCGTCATTGTTGTTTGGCTGGCCCGGGCTGGATTCGAACCCGCCAGCTCAGGTATACGTGGCTGGCGCCTTAGCCTGTTGAGCCACAGGCGCCGAGCCAGATTTATCTTTTAATGAAATTTGATTTTATATTATTCCTTAAGAGTATTCTGAGCTCTATACCCCTGTCCCAAGGCAAACACAGAGAGACAAAGGCAGATTTGGGGTCCCCAACCACAATTCAACCTGAACATACTCCTCTAATCTTATATTCTAAAGTTCTCCTCAAGAGAAGTCTTCCCAAAGACTATAAAATCACTACAGGAGGGTTAATAAAATCTACATTTGAAAAGGCAGTTGAAACTTTAAAGTGAAATTAGAGGGAAGCCTAAAAGCAGTAATTTTTCAAAACACAAAGAAAAAAAATTCATGTGTGATCAATTCACACAGTAACACTGTGTAACCTTTCCTAGCCTTCGCTGCCACCATCAGATGTCATCACAAACCCTTCCCATATCAAATAAGGCTGATCAATATATTTAATAAGAGTTGATGAGTCGCTAAAGAAGGAGATAACACACCAGGATTTTACCCACTTTCCAGTTATAAACAAGGGTAGCCTGTAGCTGGTCAACCCATCAAGAACCAAGAAAACTGAACACATTTTTAAAGTCTATTTGCGGCTCGGCACCTGTGGCTCAACAGGCTAAGGCGCCAGCTACGTACACCTGAGCTGGCGGGTTCGAATCCAGCCCCGGCCCGCCAAACAACAATGACGGCTGCAACCAAAAAATGGCCGGGCGTTGTGGCGGGCGCCTATAGTCCCAGCTACTTGAGAGGCAGAGGCAGGAGACTCGCTTGAGCCCAGGAATTGGAGGTTGCTGTGAGCTGTGGTGCCACCGCACTCTACCCAGGGTGACAGCTTGAGGCTCTGTCTCAAAAAAAAAAAAAGTTAAAGTCTATTTGCAGGCATCAAAGATTCCAAACAAAAGGCAAGCCCATTGAGGTGAGCTCCACTCTTCCCTCGGAGCATGTGACAATCCTGGACAATTTAGGGCAGTGCACTGCTACAGGGGAAAGAAAACCCAGTAGCAAGTAGTAGCTAACAGAGCTCTGGATGGCTTCAAGGGGTTGGTAATACAAAACTGGAGTACCGGTGGCGCCTGTGGCTCAAAGGAGTAGGGCACTGACCCCATATGCCAGAGGTGGTGGGTTCAAATCCAGCCCTGGCCAAGAAAAAAAAAAAATATATATATATATATATTATATATACATATATACATATATATAATATATATATATACACACACACACCCCCAAACAAAGCTGGAGTTACAGGAGTTAAAGTCAGGAGCTGAAGGGCCAAGATCCCAGAGAAAAAGGAGACACAGAAAATGAGCCCAACATTCTGCAAAACCCGATGAGAAGCTGAGTTTCAGAAGCCTCATGGGGTTAGGGAGACACAAGAAGGAGGGGCCCTGGGAAATACACCCTGAACGAGGGTGGGGGTAAAGGCAGCTTACAGTGAGGGTTACATGACTGAATCCTAGCCTCAAGTCACTCAGACCCTGACTGAGCTGAGATGATCTGTCCCTGCCCTAGGCCTGTCTCAGATAACTGAAGGAAGCACCCCAGAGGAAGATAGTATCACACAGCATTTCCCGTTTTCAACACATAATATCTGACGCTCAATTAAAAGAATGAAAATGGAGATATCAATAAACAGGACCAAGAGAAAACATAAGAACATAAGAACAAAGAAACAGACTGGGAGGTGATCCATATACTACAGTTATTGGATACAAACTTCAACTGTTCACAAATATGTTTGACGAAAAGAAAATTTCACTAAAGAACTAGAACGTCAAGAATCAAACAGTCCTAGAACTGAAAAATACAGTAACTGAAATTAAGAATTCAAGCTATGAGATAAACAGACTGGACAACAGCTGAAGAGACAATCAGTCAACTGGAAGACAGGTCAATAAAAAAAAATCTGGACAGATGTAAACAGAAACCCTAGAAAATACAGACAGGAGCATAAGGATGTGTAGGACATGGTATAAAGAGGTCTGATGTGCACAGAACAGAGACCCTTAGAGTGGAGGGAGGATAGACTGGGGAATGAGGAATATTTACAGAGAGAACAGTTAAAACTTTTCCAAAACTGATCAGGAATCAAGCCATCTATACAATGAAGAGCAGTAGTTTTACTGATGCTTAAAGGTAAAAAGAAAATGTTAAACGTAACCACAGAAAAAAAGGGTACTGCCTTTTTCAAGAAAAAGGAGGCCAGAAAATAATGGTGAAGGAAAATAACCTGAAAGACTGGGTGCAGATGCTCACGCCTGCAATCCAGTACTCTGGGAGGGGGAGGCGGGTGGACCTGAAAGGCTGGGTGCAGATGCTCATACCTGTGATCCAGCACTCTGGGAGGTGCAGGCGGGTGGACCTGAAAGGTTGGGTGCAGATGCTCACGCCTGCGATCCAGCACTCGGGGAGGTGGAGGCAGGTGGACTGCCTGAGCTCAGGAGTTAAAGACCAGCCTGAGCCAGAGCAAGACCCCGTCTCTAAAAAAATAGACAGGTGTTGTGGCAGGTGCCTATATTCCCAGCTACTTGGGAGGATCGCTGAGCCCAAGAGTTGAGGTTGCTATGAGCTGTGATGCCACAGCACTCTACCCAAGGTAACAGAGTGAGACTCTGTCACAGAAAAAAAAAAAAAAGAAAAGAAAGAAAAGAACCTGAAATTCTATATCTAGGCAAAATCATTCTTCAAAAGTGAACACAAAATAAAGACTTTTCAGGCAAACAACTCCTCACCCAAAGACATAAGCTTAGTTAATATTAAATAAAGTTCTTCAGGGAAAAGAAAAACAATCCTTAGTAGAACAATAATAATAAGAAACGAGAGCAACAAAAAGGGTAACTATGAGGATAAATCTAAATAAACATTAGCTGTTCAAAACAACTGATGACAACACCAAAAACATATCTAAAATTAAAATGTCTAAAACAATGACACAAATGGCGGGAGGGAGTTAAATGTAGTTCAAGTGTCTAAGGTAACAGCAGTGTCTAGAAAGCAGTACTAAATCAGGCTTAAATTAAAAATGCACCCTGGCCGGGCACAGTGGGTTGGCTCACACTTGTAACCCTAGCATTCTGGGAGGCTCAGCTAAGAGCCCAGAAGTTCCAGACCAGCCTAAGAAAGATCAAGACTCTAACTCTACTAAAAATAGAAAAAATTAGCCAAGCATGGTGGCCGGCACCTGTAGTTCCAGCTACTCGGGAGGCTAAAAAGCAACAGGATCACTTGAGCCCAACAGTTTGAGGTTGCTGTGAGCTATTTATTACACCACAGCATTCTACCCAGGGTGACAAAGTGAGACTCTGTCTCCAAAAAAAAAAAGAAGAAAGAAAGAAAGAGAGACAATGCACAAATTACCAACACCAAGAATTATTAAAGTGGACATCACTGCAGATAGTAAGAACATTATAAGCCATTTCATGCTGACAAATTAGAAGGTTTGAGCAGCCTGACCAAATTCCTAAGGGAAAAAAAAAGCCCAACCTAAGCAGACATACAAAGAAACACTAAAAATCTCATTTCTACTTATAAAATGAATTCTGAAAATTTTCCTTCTCACGGGGAAAACCCTACACCAGCTGGTTTTGCCAATGAATTCTTCTTAACATTTAAGAAAGAAAACATCAATTCCACAGGAACTCTACTAGGGCACAGAAAAACAAGGAACACTTTACCCTTGTTTTATGAGATCAGCATAATCATGATACCAAAGCCTAGCAAGGACAATGCAAGAAAGTAAAGCTGCAAGTCAATCACTCTTACAGGGGTAGATGCAATAATCCTAAACCAAAATTCTAACAAATAAATCCAGTAAAAAGAGAATTAGACGTGGGGTCTCACTCTGGCTCAAGCTGCCTCCAACCTGTGAGCTCAAGCAATCCACGCACCTCGGCCTCCCAGAGTGCTAGGATTACAGGTATGAGCCACTTTGCCCAGCTTCACATGTAAGAAATTTAATACCCAGTCGTGATTTTTTAAAACTCATGGGAACCTAAGAATAGAGAATTTTCATATTTTGATAAAGAATATCTATAAAAACCCTACAGTAATTATCGCACTTAAGAGTGAACAGTAAAAGCATCCCTAATATTGGTAATAAAATAAGAACAGCCATTCTACTCAACACTGTACTACAAATCTTAACCAGCACAACGAGGAAAGAAAAGTAAAAATGGTTATAGCACTTGGGAAGAAGAAAAATAAGAAACTGTCATTATTTGTAAACATAACTATGCACAAAGAGAAAATACAAATAGTACTATAAATGCAGTAAGATGAACATCAAAACATGTCTATATATATTAGAAATGATCTAATTTTTAAAAGATGTAATTTATAAGGGCATCAAAAAAATAAAATGCCTGTGAATAAATCTAATTAAAGACCTATATGCAGGAAATGAAAAAAATATTAAGACAAAGTTCTAAATAAATAGAAGGCTATTTTGTGATCATGGCTTAGAAAGTCAATATTAAGAAGACGTCGTTTTGGCTCGGTGCCTGTGGCTCAACGGGCTAAGGCGCCAGCTACGTACACCGGAGCTGGCGGGTTCGAATCCAGCCCGGGTCTGCCAAACAACAATGACGGCTGCAACCAAAAAATGGCCGGGCATTGTGTCGGGCACCTGTAGTCCCAGCTACTTGGGAGGCAGAGGCAGGAGACTCGCTGGAGCCCACGAATTGGAGGTTGCTGTGAGCTGTAACGCCATGGCACTCTATCCAGGGTGACAGCTTGAGGCTCTGTCTCAAAAAAAAAAAAAAAAAGACGTCATTTCTTCCTACAGTGGTCTATAGGTTAAAGGCAATACCAATTAAAATCCCAGCACATTTTGGGGGACCAAGATGCCAAATGGACTTTAAAATGTATCTGAAAATGCAAAGGGCTAAGGCTAGCTAAGGAAATCTTAAAGAATAAAGGTAGAGGACTTAAAAAACGAGCTCTCAAGACAGACTACATCGATGGAAATTTAGATAGTGTGCTACTTGTGCAATGGTAACAAAAAGATTAAGGAGCAGGGAGAGTCTAGAAACAGACCTATAAATTTATAGTCACTTGACTAAGATGACAGAGATGACAATGCAGGACACTGTGGAAAGGATGGTCTTTTTAACAAACAAAGTATGCAGGGTCAGCTGGACATCCACATTCACACTGTTAAACAACAATAACAAAAGAAATATTGGCCCTATCTCGTACCACAAATAAAATCAGTTTCGGATGGAAGATAAAGGTTTTACAAGACAATATGGGATAATACCTTCACAAACTTGACCAAGCAGATTTCTTAAATAGAACACAAAGCATTAAATATTACTGAAACAATTGATCAACTGGGTTCTATTAAAAATTTTAAACTTCTGCTTATCAAAAGATACCACTGAGTGAAAAGGCAAACACAAGAGCATAAAAACAATCTACCATACACATATGTACTTAGAATACATTAAAAAAAAAAAAAACCTCCTTCAAATCAGTAAGATATAAAACAGACAACCCAATGGAAAAATGGGCCAGACAATCATTTCATAAAAGCTGACATCCAGGCCTGTGCTCCATGGGTAGGGCGCCAGCCCCATGTACCAAGGGTGGCAGGTTCAAACACAGCCCTGGCGGAACTGCAACAAAAAAATTGTCGGGCGTTGTGGCAGGCGCCTGTAGTCCCAGCTGCTGGGGAGGCTGAGGCAAGAGAATCACCTAAGCCCAGGAGCTGGAGGTTGCTATGAGCAGTGTGATACCACAACACTCTACTGAAGGCGACAACGTGAAACTCTGTCTCTACAAAAAAAAAAAAAAAAAAAGCTGACATTCAAAAGGCCAATGAAGGCCAGGTGCAGTGTCTCCCACCTGTAACCCCTGCAGTCTGAGAGGCCAAGGCAGGAGCACTGCTTAAAGACAGGAATTTGAGACTGGCCTGGGCCAAAGGAAAAAAACAAACAAACACGCAAATGATTGACAAACACATGCAGAGAAGCTCTACCGCTGCATGTTACTAGTCACCAAGAACTAGCAAGTTCAAACCATGTTGCACTACCTACTACTAAATATCTGCCAGAAATGCCAAAATTAAAAGAACAGACAATACCAAGTGTTGGGAAACTTACAACTGCCTTCTCATAGAAGGTTGGTGGTAGTACAAAATTTCCCAACCACTTTTGGCAACGTGTACTAAGGCTAAACAAATGCACACAGTATCATCCTGCAATTCCACTCCTTTCTGCACACCCAACAGAAATTTATATATATCTACACCAAAAAAACAAGCAAGATTAAAAGCTGCACTTGTAAAAACTAGATGCAACTCAAATGTTCGTGAGGAATAGAAAGGCATATTTGTACAACAGATTACAAGAAAAGATGAGTACAGTTCTATGAGACAACACAGATGAAACTCACTGAAATATAACACTGAAAGAACCAAGAAACAAAATATATATATTACTTTACTTCAGTTACATAAAGACAATAATAGGCAAAGGTAATCAATGGTAAAAAGTGAAGACCATGGTTAGCTATGGGGACAATTACTGGAAGCAGTTAGAGCACCCCACCTCTTGATCTGAGTGGTGGCTGCTCAAGTGCATTAACTCTGTGAAAAGTCCACTGAGATACACAATTATAATTTGTGAATTTTTCTAATGTACCTTCAACTTTTAAAAAGTATATTCTGATTTGCCTATGTAACATGCCAAAAGTACAAATGCACTTACTTGACTTATTTGTCCATCTGGTTGTAAAAGATGAGCCAGATTCCAGGAAAGGGAAGGACCTAAAACAAGTTTACTTACTGCTTCCCCTATTTCTGAAATGCTAGGATCAGGGACTTAGGAGGTGACGTGAACCATTGGCACCATCACATTACCCACTCGACGAGGCATTTCCAGGCTACTACACTGAGCAGTAGCCAGAAACAAATTACTGACCAACCACCTCACCAGTGGGTATGAAAAACCCACTGCTGAGACTAACTGTAACTGACATGTCCTATGTGCCCATGCTTTCCAAAAAAAAGGGGTGGCCGGGCATGGTGGCTCACCCCTATAATCCTAGTACTCTGGGATGCCAAGGCAGGTGGATTGCTTGAGCTCACAAGTTCAAGACCAGCCTGAGCAAGAGCTAGACCCCTTCTCTACTAAAAATAGAAAAACTGAGGCAAGAGGATCGCTTGAGCCCGAGTTGGAGGTTGCTGTGAACTATGGCACCAAAGCATTCTACCCAGAGTGACAGTTTGAGACTCTGTTAACTTTTAGTAAGGTTAAAAAAACCTTGCTAAGTATAAAAGTATTTTGGCTCCGCGCCTGTGGCTCAGCGGGCTAAGGCGCCAGCACGTACACCTGAGCTGGTGGGTTCGAATCCAGCCTGGGCCCGTCAAACAACAATGACGGCTGCAACCAAAAAATGGCCGGGTGTTGTGGCAGGCGCCTGTAGTCCCAGCTGCTTGGGAGGCAGAGGCAAGACACTCTCTTGAGCACAGGAATTGGAGGTTGCTATGAGCTGTGATGCCACGGCACTCTATCCAGGGTGACAGCTTGAGGCTCTGTCTCAAAAAAAAAAAGTATTTGATAGGCACCTCAGTATATATACCTCAAATTATACTAAAACAAACTCATTTTTGAAGAAAACTACCGAGAAGATTTACAAACACAATAAAATTCCAGCAAAATATAAGTTAGTTCCAATTCTTTAAACTTGTGGTAATAGCATCTGACCTAAACAAACTTGCTAATTTATAAGGTTCAAATGAGAAAAATTTTAATAATTTTTTAATCCAACAAAAAAGGAACAGACAGCACTAACATCAAATTATTGTTGCTAAAACAGAAATCCAAATGTTTGGCTATCAATCTTTCAGAAGAACTGAATATAGCCAAAAAATGCAGTAAGTCTAGTAATTATTCATTTGCCAGTTTATCACTGAAGACCCATCATGATAGTATAAACGCATGCTTATATGGGTTTACCTGAATGCAAAACACAGGCGGTTATTGTGAAGAAGTACGGGGGGGGGGCGGTGCCTGTGGCTCAAAGGAGTAGGACGCCGGCCCCACATGTCGGAGGTGGTGGGTTCAAACCCGGCCCCAGCCAAAACTACAAAAAAAAAAAGTAAAATAGCGGGCAGCACCTGTGGCTCAGTGAGTAGGGCACCGGCCCCATATACTGAGGGTGGGTTCAAACCCGGCCTCGGCCAAACTGCAACGACAAAAAAAAAAAACACGAGCCGGGCGTTGTGGTAGGCGCCTGTAGTCCCAGCTACTCAGGAGGCTGAGGCAAGAGAATCACCTAAGCCAAGGAGTTGGAGGTTGCTGTGAGCTGTGTGATGCCACGGCACTCTATTGAGGGCGATAAAGTGAGACTCTGTCTCTACAAAAAAAAAAAAAAAAGTAGTAGTAAAATGGCACCTAGACTCACAAACACCTAAGTAACCTACTTATCTCCCACTATGCTCTATGTCATTCATCTTATACTTTCTTCCTTCTTGTACCATTGAATCTTCATTCAACTCAATAAAGCTGTGAAAGACTGGTCCAAATGTAATATAGAGAAGCATCTTCAGTTGTTCTAAGCTTAAAATTCTCACCTGCCAAGAAGAATTCATAAGGAATCCATCCCCAGACTTCTATTCCCTAAAACAAATTTGACTTACAAAACCAGGTGTTCTGATAAAGGTGAACCATAAAGCAACATTTTTCTATGAAATCAATACTATCTGTACATTAGATTTCATTAGGAGATTGGAAATACACACGATACAATGCATAGGTATACACAATTAGCAATAGAAGGTTATGATGGCAGAATGGAAGGCACCTTGATGCTTCATGATGATCCTTTTGCAAAAACTTTGGAGCATTTCCCAAATGTAGGCAGTTCCCCAAAGACAGAAATGAGAGTAATGAGGCATTTTCACATGACTTTAGAGTATAACAGTGTATTCTCCCTAAGAAGTTTAATCCTCAGGAACTCTGTATGTTTCTTTTAAATACTGCAAACCATAATTTCACAAATGGTTAAACAAAATACTCTTTTAAATATTAACAAAAGATGAAGGTGATGAAAAACATTTAATGGACAGCAATTTGTGGAGTTTCAGGTAAAAAGCATGCATACCTGCGGAAGTGCAGTGTTGAGTTGTCTCTGTAAGGAATCTCTTTCATGGCCAACCTCATGTAATTTCCCCTGGGTTAGTGCCAATGTTTCTTGAGTCTCTCTCAGTGTGTCAAGAAGACGGTCTCTCTCTTCTAGCATGGAGACCATCAACTGTTCAAAATGTGAATCTGCATCTGGCTGTGAAGGGGAGCTGGATCCATGGCTCCCGCTTCCTCCTGGGGGGCCTTCGGCTTCACTGATGGTCGGCATCACCTCGCACATCATCTTGAAATGAAAGACCCAGGTTACAGTCACTAAGTGTAGCATATAGTTTCCTGCAAACCTGCAACTTTCTATGTATCTGCAACTAATAAAAGATCGGCACCTTCGCTATTCTCAGATCTGTTATGCTTTCTTTGTAAAACTGGAGAAACATACACAGGGAAATATTAAGTGCGAGAATACCCAACATAAACATGTTAATAAAGATAATACTCCGGTGAAGAGATCAAAACCAAAGAGGACTACTTACATAAAAAGCAAACCCCGGGGTACTTTGCAAAGTTGTAATTTTTAGTTGTTGGAAACAAGTGTGCTTCTGTTACCAAAATCTTTCTATTTTCTGGTGGGGAGAGAAAGTCAAAACACATGCCACCCAGTCATTTTTCAGGAAAAGCACAGAAAAGAGCATACAGCCAGGAAAACTGACAAGTACAAAATGCATCAGGCATCTTACAGGAATATGTACAGTCAGCTCCTGAGAAGGACTGACGGCTCCTTGAATTCTTGGGCAGCATTTGGTGAGTACTAAAAGGAACTGGATTCATTAAGTGCTGGAAGAGCTGTTTTTCAATGGCTGCAACGGTTGGTCAGTCAACCTCACTTACGTAAGTTTACAGCTTTAAAAAAAAAAAAATTCCACAATGGAAATATAGCAGGTCGATACAGCTGGAGACGGAAAGGGAGGAAGGAAAAGTGAAAGGTGAGATGATGAGAGGCTATTAAGTGTCTCAAATATAAAAACCGGCGAGGAGAAGGGGTCCGCTCCTGAGGCTTTCAGGCAACATGCAGGACCCAGTGGACCCCCAAGAAGAAGATACCCCAAACGGCGCACCTGTGTTACTTAGAGTCTAATCCACTTGCACCGCACTCCTTCCCCTCCCGCATCAGACGCTGCAGAAGCCCCCGCACCCAGGGTACGAGAACTATTACTAATGGGCTCCGGCCCAGGCACCGGCTTCCCGCGGCCACAGGTCCCCTCCCCTCGCCCCAGCGCTGGGGTCACCGAAGGGGGCGGCGCCGAGCCCCGGGAGCCCGTCCCTCTGGAAGGACGGGCGGCACAGGGGGATCCGCCGGGCGCCCGCAAACTCTTCCACGCTGGCCCGGCGCCGTGGGCCTCGCTCCCAGCCCCCGTCCGCCCCGGTGCGTACCCTTGCCCCAGAGTGACATGCGATCGGCCGCGCCGCCTCCGAGGGAACCGGGACGTGCCGGTGCGGGGGCATCCTGGGCCCCGCTGTGCGCGCAGCCTGCCTCAGTCTCCCGCTCCCTTACCTTGCTCGCCGACGGCAGCGGGCTAGGAAGCTCCACGGAGGCTCGCGGGCGGCTGCTCGCTCCAGGCGAGCTCGAGGGCCGACAAAGGCAGCCCGCGGCCGGCGTCCGCCCGCCGCCCCACGCCGCGGCCCTGGGGCCCGCCGCCCCAGTCACTAAGGCCGGCCCGCGGCCGGACACTGGCGGAAAGGAGGAGGAGCGGGCCCGAGCGTCGCCGGCGTCTACGTGCCCGACGTCGGGCGCGTCGGCGCGAGCGTCAGCAAAGCCTCGGGGGAGGGGCCCAGGGGGAAAGCCGGGGCCCGAGTGCGCAAGCTCCGCTTCCTCAGGCTGCAGGCGAGCGAGGGCTCTGGGCTCTGATTGGCTGAGCGCGGTATGGCCTCTCCCGGGCCCCGCCCAGGTGCCCGGCTTCAGGTGGGAGCTCAGGTTCTCGCCCCTGACTGTGTCTTCTTCGTCTGGCTGACCTCGAATTTACTCCCACTTTGCGGAGACATCAGAAGCCTCAATTTAGCGTCTGCGGGGCCTCAGGTGCAGAGCCCCACACTTCCAAGACGTCACTTCTACATAGCCCTCCCGAGCTGGAGGCGCTTTGATTGTCACCTTAGGGACAAGTGAGCCGAGGCTAAGTCACCTGCTGTGAGCCGGGACCGGAGCCCACTGCGTCTCCTCCCGGGGCCCCTCGGAACTCATCCCCTCAGGCTCGGAAGGACTCATTCCCTCGCAGGATCCATTCACTGAAAGTTGCCTGCCCCATCTGCAGAGGGAAAGATGAGCAGCGTTTGATTTGGGGCTCGGAGGCGCGGTGGCTAGAATGCAACCAAGGTGCGGCTACTTCAGCTCCTCGCTGTTGCTGTTACTGTGCAGCGCGGGCCTGGGCAACTCGGGAAACCCGCCTGGAATTCAGTGCCTGCGCGGTAGGATGGGAAGATGCTACATCAGTCTGCACGGGTGTTTTAAGAAATAGAATGTACGTGAAAAGCAGCTAGTTGAGAACCTGACTGGGGAAGCACTCCAAGAATCGTGATAATTTTAACCTTTCTGCAAACCTTTTTAAACACCTGTGTACCAAGTCCTGAGTTAGATGTTGCACATACAGAGATTAAAAATTACACCTGCAATAAATTAAAGCAGGCTCGGCGCCTATAGCGCAAGTGACTAAGGCACTAGCCACATACACCGGAGCTGGCGGGTTCTGATCCGGCCCGGGCCTGCCAAACAACGACAACCACGACCAAAAAATAGCCAGGCGTTGTGGTGGGCGCCTGTAGTCCCAGCTAGTTGGGAGGCAGAGGCAAGAGAATCACTTAAGCCCAGGAGCTGGAGGTTGCTGTGAGCTGTGATGCCACAGCACTCAACCCAGGGCGACGGCTTGAGGCTCTGTCTCAAAAGAAAATAATTAATTAAAGCAGATGCTCTGCCCTCTCCCCCCAGGTTTTGACTCCTGACGCACAAACCAAACTGTGAGGACAACATTTCTAGACACCACTGGACAGTGTTCTGCTCTTGATGGGGAGGCAGCCAGAAGCCTCTGAACTAATAAAGTACTAGGAGAGGATGCAAATGGTGGTGCAGATGAACCTTTCAAGGTGAATTCCTTCATTTCCCCTTGTGAGCTCACCAAGAACAAGCACTATTTCCGAATGACTTTCTTACCTACCAGGATTGGAACACCTTTTCACTCATTTATTCGTTTACTCGATATTTATCAAGTGACCACATAAAAATATGAATGTTCACCTCTGGCCCTAAGTTTTTTGCTAGAAGAGATGATCACTTGGCTTTATGAGGTGTTCTGCAGATAACATTTGTCCCTCCACACACCACTAATTCTCTCAAGTTCTCAATTTCCCTGATCCACAATCTGGGATAAAGAACTTTAATACAATATATTCTAATCTAAAAGCAAATTGTTGTCTTTTTCAAATTCGGGCTCACTCTGTATACTTGTTTGTAACCCATTTTTTTTAAAGATATATAGTAGTGGTAGTTATACTACTATATGTGTTTGTCAAAATCCAGAGAACAGTACATCAATAAGTAAAATGTGCCCTCATTTTTGTAAATACAAAAACATTTTTTATCTTTACCTGCTTAATTCATCCAGCCTGTATTTGCACCATGCTCATAAAGTACTTGTCTCCTAGGAATTAGCACAGTACCAAAATTTAGTTCAACAGGGTAGAATGAACATTTGTGAAGCATGTATGAACTAGGCATAACTTAGGTCCTGGGGACACAGAGCTGCCCAAGATATCACTTCTGCCCTGGGGAAGTTTATATCCTAGAGTGGAGAAGAGAGACTATTGTAATGTCTGTACAATTAACTCCCCAGCTGGCATCATGAGGGCTTCATGAAGGATGCAACATCTGAACTGCGTATGGAATGATGAAAAGTATCCCCAGCAGAAAAGGGAAAAGCTCATTTCGTATAGTTTCCAGAAAAATGAAAATCCCAGATTTCATGCATATTCACTCATTCATTTCATTCCTCTAGATTACAAAACCAGTAACAGGGAAATTGTAAACAAAACAGAAAAGATTACACTTCCAAAGGACAGAAAACCTGGTGACATTCTCAGTGATACGTTAGGTAATTATCTAATGACAGGTAAAATTCTGCCAATTATGGTGGTAGTTACACTATTATTTGTGTTTGTCAAAACATACTGAACTGTACGTTAATATGTGAAGTATAATTAGCCAAGAGTGATGGCATAGGCCTATAGTCTCAGCTACTTGAGCCAGGAGTTTGAGGTTGCTGCAAGCTATGATGCTACCACTGAAACCCTGTTTTTAAAAAAGTATGTAAAGGCTCGGCGCCTGTGGCTCAAGTGGCTAAGGCGCCAGCCACATACACCTGAGCTGGCAGGTTTGACTCCAGCCCGGGCCCGCCAAACAAAAATAGCCGGGCGTTGTGGCAGGTGCCTGTAATCTCAGCTACTTGGGAGGCTGAGGCAGGACAATCGCTTGAGCCCAGGAGTTTGAGGTTGCTATGAGCTGTAGTGCCACGGCACTCTACCCAGGGTGATAGCTTGAGGCTCTGTCTCAAAAAATAAATAAATACAAATTTAAAAGTATGCAAAGTATTTGCTAGTTTTTATAAACTGAAAATTTTTTCAAAAAGCTAAGTTACAAGTTCACTTAGTATGAGCACAAATTTGAAAAAAAAAGTTTGTATATAAAGACTATATTATGTAAAATTATCTTGTATATGAAAAGATCTAGAATGCTATTAAGGTGATAACATTTTAGTAAAATGCATTTTATATGAAATGAAATATTTTTGGAAAGCAAAATTTAATTTTAATTCTCCAATTTGTAAAAGAGGCCAAGTGCAGTGGCTCACACCTGTAATCCTAGTACTCTGGGAGGATCACTTAAGGTCAGGAATTCAAGACCAACCTGAGCAAGAGTGAGAACCCCATCTCTACAAAAGATAGAAAAATTAGCCAGGCACAGTGGTACATGCCTATAATCGTAGCAGTCTGGAAGGCATGAGAATCGCTTGAACCCAAGAGTTGGAGGTTGCTGTGAGCTATGATGCCATAGCACTCTACTAGGGCAACAGAGTGAGTATCTGTCTCAAAAAACAAGAATGTTGGCAGTAGTTATCATTGAGTGGGATTGTGGTTAGAGTTTTTATTTCCTTCTTTGTGCTAATCTATATTTTTCAGATACTTTATTATGAATATGCCTTATTTTTACCATTACTCCTCCACACACACACACACACAAATGTTACTTTAATTAAACCTGGACAAAAAAGAACCATGGAGAATTACCTTCAGGAAGCTAAATGACTTTTAGATGTAATTGTCCATACCACCCAACTTTCAGAAATATTTATCTGAGAAGCATTTCTGAGAGTTTGGGTGCCATCCTTAGAAGATTCTGTCAAGAAAACAATGAAGATAGAAAATGTTTTCAGGGCCAGGTGCAGAGGCTCACGCCTGTAATCCTTGCACTCTGGGTGGCCGAGGCAGGTGGGTTGCCTGAGCTCACAGATTTGAGAACAGTCTGAGCAAGAGCAAGACCCCTATCTTTAGCTAAAAATAGCCAGGTTTTGTGGTGGGTGCCTGTAGTCCCAGCTACTTGGAAAGCTGAGGCAAGAGAATCACTTGAGCGCAAAAAGTTTGAGGTTGCTGTGAGCTACGACACCACAGCACTTTACCGAGGGTGACAAAGTGAAACTCTGTCTCAAAAAAAAAAGGGGGGGGGCTCGGCGCCTGTGGCTCAACGGGCTAAGGCGCCAGCCACTTACACCTGAGATGGCGGGTTCGAATCCAGCCCTGGCCCACCAAACAACAATGACAGCTACAACCAAAAGAAATGGCTGGGCGTTGTGGCGGGCACCTGTGGTCCCAGCTACTTGGGAGGCAGAGGCAGGAGACTCACTTGAGCCCAGGAATTAGAGGTTGCTGTGAGCTGTGATGTCATGGCACTCTATCCAGGGTGATAGCTTGAGGCTCTATCTCAAAAAAAAAAAAAAAAAGAAATAAAGAAAAAGAAAATAGAAAATGTTTTCACTCCAGTTCTTCTGTTAAGACTTGATAATCAAGGAGCAGTGGTAGCAGGGGTGAGGAGGGAGCAGGGAGTTCATTACCACCCTCAGGATGCTCTCTTCATAGTGAGGGCAACTCCCTTCTAGAGAGGAAAATAGTCCAAGGAGAATTCCTGCCTAGATCCATCCCAGAGATGGAATGTGTCCACATCTACCAAGACTGTAAAGCAACCTCATGAGTGCTGCTGTGACAACACAGTTCAGGGCAAGATCTGAACTGCGGGATCTCTGTGGATGGTGGAGGATGTGGCTCTCTCTTTAAGAGGAGGAAACTGGAACCCAGAAAAACAAAAAGGATTTGCTCACAGACACTCAACTAGTTTGGGTCAGAGCCAGGATTGGAACCTTAAGTGAACCCAGGCCTCTTGGGTTTTGTTTTTTGTTTGCTTGTTTGTTTTGGTTTTGAGACAGTCTCACTTTGTCACCCTTGGTAGAATATCATGGCATCACAGCTCACAGCAACCTCAAACTCCTGGGCTTAAGCGATTCTCTTGCCTCAGCCTCCCAAGTAACTGGGACCACAGGAGCCCACCACAACACCCCGCTATTTTTAGAGGTGGGGTCTCTTTTGCTTAGGCTGGTCTCAAACCTATGAGCTCAGGCAATCCACCCACCTCGGCCTCCCAAGTGCTGGGATTACAATGTGTTTGGTTTTTTTGATACAAGCCCTCACTGTGTTACCCTGGGGAGAGTTCTGTGGCATCATCACAGCTCAGTGAGTCTCAAATCTCTGGGCTCAAGAGATCCTCCTGCCTCAGCCTCCTGAGTAGCTGGGAGTATAGGCACCTGCCACAATGCCTGGCTAATTTATTTATTTTTAGTAGGGACAGGGTCACACTCTTTCTCAGGCTTCTCTCAACATGAACTCAAGTGATCCTTCACTTCAGCCTCCCAGAGTGCTAGGATTATAGTCAGGAACCACCTGAAAGTCCCTTTTATTTGGTCCGTGCCTTTCCCCTTTCCCCCATCCCCCGTGTATATCAGCATTGGTCTAGGTCCTTAGGGTCATAGGCCCTGTTCTCTTCACGGACACATAAGGGGAAGTGGGCAGAGTCTCCTGGGATTTCCCTCTCCAATAAAAGAGAGCAGTAGAATGCCCTGTGACCACTTCCCTGTTCTTTCTCTTAGAGACTCTACCCTTGAGGACCAGGGCTGAGGACCATGGCAGCCATCATGAGACCACAAGGAAAGATATACTGCCCACTGTGTTGCCGGAAAATTCCTTTCCACCCTTTGTCAGGAAATTTGTGTTTTTCCCGATTCCAAATAGCAAGAAAATTTAGCTCAAAAGTTGGAAAAAAGGGGGAAATATGATAATTCTCTTTGGAGAATTAAACATGATCTACAAGGAGAGGTTCTTGGTTCAAGGGAACCCACAGTGTCAAGTCAAAAGCGAGGGCAGGAAACGCTCCCCAGGGAATTGAAGGAAGGTTGAGGTCGACATTTCTTGACCGAGGATGGAAGTGTGTGGGAGGAAGGTGGAAAACCAGCCATGCTCAAACCAGTCTGTCCTGCCTGTGGCTGTGCTGCGTTGTTGGTGGCTGTTGCCTCAGCCAAGGGTGCTGTTCTTGTGAATAAAGTAAGTGTTAATGAGTTTACACACATAATATTCTTTGTTACAAATCCTGGGAGCAGTATTCTTTTTTTTGAAACAGAGTCTCACTTTGTCACCCTTGGTAGAGTGCTGTGGTGTCACAGCTCACGGCAATCCTCAAGCTTGGGCTCAAGCAATCCTCTTGCCTCAGCCTCCTGAGTACCTGCAACTACAGGTGCCCACCATAACGCCCAGGTATTTTTTAGAACGGGGTCTCACTCTGGCTCAGGCAAGTGTCAAGCTCCTGAGCTCAGGCAACTCACCCACCTCAGCCTCCCAGAATGCTGGGATTACAGGGGTGAGCCTCCATGCCAGGCCTGGGAGCGGTATTCTAAGAAACAAGCAAACTGTGTTTGAGGATTCAGTGTGTGATTCTGTGTAGTGCTGTTAACCTTGCTGAGAAATATGAATTGTAATGTCATTTAAATTCCACCCAATATACTTGCTGGTATTTTCTAAAATCTGAATATTCACTGTAGGATATCGTTTTTTGTGAAGTGGATGAAACAGTTTTACCATTAGAAATATAACCCAATGGGCTGGGCACAGTGATTCATGCCTGTAATCCTAGCACTCCGGACCGAGGCAGGTGGATCATCTGAGCTCAAGAGTTCAATACCAGCCTGACCAAGAGTGAGACCCCATGTCTACTAAAAATACAAAAATTAGCCAGACATTGTGGCAGGTGCCTGTAGTCCCAGCTATCTGGGAAGCTGAGTCAGGAGAATCGCTTGAACCAAGGAGTCTGAGGTTGCTGTGAGTTAGGCTGATGGCATGGTACTCTACCCTAGAGTGAGACTCCATCTCAAAAAAAAAAAAAGTAACCCAAATGGTGAGATCACACTTATGGTGCATCTTAGAAGGGTACAGGTGAAACTTACTAAATGCAGAACACATGTGTTTTCATACAATAACCAAGAAAATCCCATGAAGGTTATGTTGAACAGTTGAATGAAAATATATCAGATTGTATATGAAGCCAGCACATTGTACCCCATGATTGCACTAATGTACACAGCTATGATCTAATTAAAAAAAAAAGTAACCCAAAGGACAAAACTCGAAGACATTATGTTGAGTGAAAAAAGCCAGACACAAAAAGATGAATACTATATGATACTATTTGTAGGAGATTCCTAGAATAAATAGTCAAATTCAAGGAGACAGAAAGTAGAATGGTGGGTGCTAGGGGCTTGGGAAGGATGGAGAAAGAGTTCCGGTTTTGCAAGCTGAAAGTTCTGGAGACAGATGGTGGTGATGTTTGCATAGCAGTGTGAATGTACTATTGAACTGTGTACTTAAAAATGGTGATGATGGGCTCGGCGCCTGTGGCTCAAGCGGCTAAGGCACCAGCCATGTACACCAGAGCTGGCGGGTTCGAATCCAGCCTGGGCCCACCAAACAACACAGCTGCAACCAAAAAATGGCCTGGCGTTGTGGCGGGTGCCTGTAGTCCCAGCTACTTGGGAGGCGGAGGCAGGAGATTCACTTGAGCCCAGGAATTGGAGGTTGCTGTGAGCTGTGATGCCACAGCACTCTAACCAGGGTGACAGCTTGAGGCTCTGTCTTAAAAAAAAAAATGGTGATGATTGGAGATGTTTTGTTATGTGTATTTTACCACAATAATAATAATGACAAAAACCTATCCTCTTCCCAACTCAAAGATGCTTTGGGGCACATTCCTCAGAAATTTTTCTGCAACTGGAATATTCACGGTGAAACAAAGATCAAAATTATAGGATAAGACAATTAATCTTATAAATAGTAGATATTTGTAGAACTATCTTAAAATTTTTTTAATTACCTTTTGGCATTTATCTTTTACTAATATTCCTTTCTTTCAATATCTTCTTTTATCAAATGTCTATATCCATTAGAGATCATTTTTGTTTGTTTGTTTAGCAGGCCCCAGCTGGGTTCGAAAGATCATTTTTATATTTTACTACAGTATATAGTGTTATGAAAAATATTTTATAATAAGAAAATGTGCACTTACGATTTTTTTTTACAGAAAACCTCTGAACCTGCTTATTATGGTCACCCATTATTTAAAAGCATGTAAATATGGTGTTTTAAAAAAATACAGAATAAGTTAGGGATTGGGGAATTCTGGTTTCCAAGATTAGTTTCTGTGGGGAATTTGGAAGCTGTGACTATGGACATTCTGAGAAAAGACCATACCAGAAGTATGTGTCAAGTGGGAACAGCCCTAGCAGACTTGTGAGTGAACAATAAACGTCTGTGTCATGTGAACATGCTGCTGGCTTTAGCAGTACAAGCAGGAAAGCCTTTTTTCTTTGTGTTCCTGATGATTCTTTTTTTTTTTTTTTAGTTAGAGTCTCACTTTCTTGCCCCCGTAGAATGCATAAGTCACAGCTCACAGCAAACTCAAAGTCTTGGGCTCCAGCAATTCTCTTGCCTCAGCCTCCCAAGTACCTGTGACTACAGGTGCCCACCACCACACCCAGCTAATTTTTATATTTTTAATAGACACAGGGTGTCACTCTTGCTGAAGCTGGTCTCGAACTCCTGAGCTCAATCAGTCCACCCACCTCAGCCTACCAGAGTGCTAGGATTACAGGCAAGAGCCACTGTGCCCAGCCCATTCCTGACATTTCTTGAAATTACTTTACTTGGCTGGTCTGAGTGCAATGATGTTTATAACTAATGGATCACAGCCAGTTAAAGACTCCTTTGTTCCTTCTCCACTCCCACTGCTTCACTAGACTAGCCTTAAAACAAAAATTACTTTTACAGATTTTATGACAACTGTTAAACGTTGAGATTTTATACTTTTCATTAATTCATCCAACAGACATTATAATATGGAACCACTTTATGCCAGGTACTGGGCCAGGGGCTGGGAACACATCAGTAAATGAAGAGATCAGAACACATAGTCAACCAGGGGTGTCCAACCTTTTTTCTTCTCAGCCACACACTGGAAGAATAAGAGTTGTCTTAGGCCACATGTTAAATACACAAACACTAAGGAAAAGGCCAGGTGAGGAGGCTCTCGCCTATAATCCTAGCACTCTGGGAGGCTGAGGGTGATGGATCTCCTGAGCTCAGGAGTTCAAGACTTGCCTGACCAAGAGTGAGACCCCGTCTCTAAAAATAGTTAGGCATTGTGGTGGGCACCTATAGTCCCAGCTACTTGAGAGGCTGAGGCAAGAGGATCACTTGAGCCCAAGACTTTGAGGTAGCTGTGAGCTGTGACACCACGGTACTCTACCACGGGCACAGTGTGAGACTTTTTCTAAAAAAAAAAAAAAAGTCCCTGCATACTTTTTGTGATATCTGACATTAGAGATAAGTGAAAAAGTCCTCACAAAATCATCATGTGGCTTGCAGGCCAGTTTGTTCACCCTTGGGCCTAGGTGATGAAATAGATGAACAAACAAAAATTTGTATATAGTTTAAAAAGTCACAACTCTTGAACCAGGTGCACGGTAATGAGGTCTGCACTAGGAATGGAAAAGAACTTTGCCCAGGAGAGGCCAGAGACAGGTATACAGGCTAACTCGGTGTGGATTAAATGATGTATCTGTGTGTCTTTTGGGTCTTTGCTTGGAGGGTCTTGTGTGCCAGTCTTTACTGCTAACACTAGGTTCTTTTGGAATCAAAGACTTAGCATTTCATGCGCAAGATGTGAAAAAGCTGAAAAACTTTGTTTAAGACAGTTGTGTGTATCAGTCTGCACAAGCTACTGTAACAAGGCACCACAGACCACTGCTTTAAACAGCAGACCTTTAAGCCCTGATGGTCCTGGAAGCTAGATGTCTGAGATCAAGGTGTCACAGGGCTGATTCCTTCTGAGACCTCCCTCCCTGGCACACAGACAGCCGTCTTCTCCCTGTATCCTCACATGGTCGCCCCTAATCCCCTCTTCTCCGAAGAACCCCAGTCAGACTAGGTTAGGGCCCACCCTAATGACCTCACTTTAACTTAATTGCCTCTGTAAAGACCCCACCTCCAAATAAAGTCACATTCTGGGGTCCCAACAGGTAGGACTTCAATATATGTATCTATGGGGGTGGACAATTCAGGCCGCAGCAGCCAGCCTCAGCTATTTCCTTGGCCATCTATGATGCAGACCCACTAGTAATCTTCCCCCACTTCATCATTATTTTATTGATAACATGTTTCCATTTTCAAGGTGTGAAAATTGATGAAGCTAAGCTGCAACTACCAGGGACTAGACTCAAGGATCTTAGATACATTTAACCCTACAGAGAGACTTGTTTTAAACATGAATCTGAGATGTCAAGTGCAACGGCTCACACTTATAATCTCAGCACTTTGGAAGGGCCAGGCAGGAGGATTGCTTGAAGCCAGGAGTCCAAGGCCAACCTGGGCAGTATCTCTTTTGAGACCCCATCTCGAAAGAAAAAAAAAGGAATCTGAGGACACCCAGGCTGGGAGTAAATTCTTAGGCTAAATCTCCACTCTTTTTTTTTTGTTGTTTGTTTGTTTTGAGAGAGTCTCACTTTGTCATCCTCAGTAGAGTACTGTAGTGTCACAAATCACAGCAAACTCAAACTCTTGGGCTTAAGCGATTCTCTTGCTTCAGCCACCTGAGAGGCTGGGACTACAGGCGCCCACCACAATGCCCAGCTATTTTTAGAGACGGAGTCTTGCTCTGGCTCAGGCTGGTCTTGAACTCCACCTGCCTCGGCCTCCCAGAGTGCTGGGATTACATGTATGAGCCACCACACCTGGCCTTAAATCTCCGCTTTTAAATGATGTTTTTCACTGTCATGCCTAAAGATATGTGGCTAGCCATCATCTTTCTCTAATTGTGTGTTCATACTGTATTTAGGAAGGAATCTGCGTTTTTCTTGGACTCTATCGATTTTCACACGTTCGGATGCATTTTACATGCTATTTATTTAAGTAGCATGTAAGTTTACTTCAAAATAGCTGGGTGGGTCTGATCAAATGTGAAAGGAAAAATGTCCCCACACATCAAGCAAACCTATTCCCCATGCCTTGCCAGCCCATGTCAGTCCCTGAGACCCCCACCCCACTGTCCTCATCTCCCCCTTCCCATTGATGCCTGGTGTCCAGCAGCCTCCCCCTCCTACACCTTTTCCTGGCCCTGGGATGAGGAAATAACCGGTCATGGCTTGGCCAGGACAGACGGAGAACCTCATCACTGTCCCCCGTAGCCCAGTATTCTGAGAACCTGCTGGCCGTGATCCAGAGCAAGGGAGGAGAAATGAGGCCTGTTTCTTGGGTGGTGGGGGTGGGTTTTTTTTTTTTTCTAATTTCAATTGAAATGGTTAGCTCTGAGTAATGCTTCCCTTGTGCCAGGGAAGGCGATACCTGTGAATACTGATGAAGCCGAGAAGGCCGGAGGCTGGGTGTCAGGAGCAGCTCTAAGAAGCCGGGATGTGAAAAGGAATCATCCAGCTTCTGGGTGAAGCGAGTCCAAGTCGCATCAAGCAACCAGCCAACATCAACGCCAGAAGGCTCAGACCAGACACAACGAGAGCCCGTGGCTATACCAGGAGTCGCTGCTGCAATAGATTTCCAAGAACTGATTCCCAAAGAGAAGCCAGGCAGAGCTCCCAGCCCTTGTTCTGGGCACACACAGCCTGGGAGTGCCGGACTCATTGGGCTTCACAGCTTCACGGAGGGGCCTGTCCCTGTTAGTGCCTTGCATTTGAAAGTTTGGGCTTTTTACATTAGGCAGAATGAAACCATGTGGGATCTCATTATGGGGCTTCCTAAGACTTCTCCCGGCATGGTCAAGTTATGGAGTTGATCCTTCCCAGTGTGGACAAAACCCGGCTGTCACCCAAGTCAGAGCACAGAGAGGATTATGAGTAGTGCAGGGCCAGGGCGGCACAGGAGAGGGGCCAAAGGCCACCCTGGGGTCAGCACGCAGTATTCTTGCGCTCGTTGTGGGTGGGGGATTTGGGGGATATGCCATCTGTGTGTTTCATTCTCCTCAAGGAGCCGCTGCTGCCCAGTTGAGGTGGCATGGCTGTGCTTCGCCTGCTGCTCTTGGCTGCTGTGGGCCGAGTGCACTGATTCCTTCCTCGGGTGCTGGTGGGATGCCTCCCTGTGACCCAGCCCATCCTACAGTCTCCTTTGCACCAGGCCAAGAAGTGTTGAGATCGCCCATGCTGGACCTCGTTCACATCGATGGCAATGATCTCTTGAGAATCTACAGGGAAGAACCAGGACAGACAGGATCTGGGCAGAAGACAAGCCTTAAACAAGTAATGTCTTTCATTACACAGTGAGACGCGTCCCATGGGACAAGGACAGGGCGTGAGGAGAGCTGATGACAGTGGTGAACCATGCTGTTGGGGCAGAGTGTGGGCATGCTGGCTCTGTGGACAGCCACGAGGGAGGGAAGAAGAGCCCCCCCGAAAGCTGCATCCTAATGAACCCACGCAGCAGCCTGAGTAGTCCCCCAGCAGTCTGGAGACCCTTCTCCTTCCTACTCAGCAGATGGGGCTGGGAGGCTTGAGGTGTCTCTGCCTGAAAGAGACACGAGATCCTTAAGCCATCCTAAAATTTTTGTCCAAGCACCCTAATCACTGAATAAATTCTAGCACTTTCCTGGACATGGTGAATAGTGGCCCCCCGAGAAGGTGTCCATGTCCCAACCTCTGGTACCTGCAAATATGACCTTCTTCAGAATAAGGATTTTAGCCACTGTGATTAAGGATGTCTAGGGGAAACCTTGGAGATTTAGGGTGGGCCCTAAATACAATGTCTGTGTCCTTATACGAAAAGGAGCGGCTGCAGAGACACACAGGGCAAAGGCCCTGTGAAGACTCAACCAGGAATTGGAGCAATGTGGCCATAAGCCAGGGGACGCCAGGAACTGCTGGCAAGCACTAGAGCTGAGGAGAGGCCTGGAACAGACTCTACCTCGGTACCGCCAGAGGAGCGCACCTGCCGGATGCCTCGATCTCAGACTTCCAGGCTCCAGAACAGTGAGATCATAAATTTCTGTTGCTTAAGCCACCCAGTCTGTGGGCCCTTGTCATGGCACCCCCAGGAAGCTAGCGCACTCTAATAGACACACGTACGTGTGTGTTTGCACGTTGAGCATGGGCACTCCCCGTATGTGTCATCCACACCACGAAACGATAAAGAGGAGCACAGGGCAAGGGAAGATAAGAGCAAAACTGAGAGTCCCGGGTGCCTGTGGGCGGCTGGCAGGGAAGTGGTCGGTCAGGAGAAACAGGAGGGATGGTTGGTCCTGGCATGCTCTGTTTCTTAAGCAGGTGATGGTGTGTGGGTGTCTATTTTATGTGATCATTATTTTCACCTTGCAAAACATCACCTCTATTCCTTTGGGTGACTGGAATATTTCCCAAGAAGAGGGTTTTTAAAAGGGCACGGGATTTGGGGTCAGGCACGAGTTTGTCTTCTGCACGTGCCGGGAGGAGGGTCTCCAAAACTCTCTGAGCCTCGTCTCCTCCCTGGTCAAATGGGGGCAATGAGGGAGCACTGGAGGGGGCGTTGGGTGGGGA
Source organism: Perodicticus potto (assembly GCA_963574655.1). Taxonomy (NCBI): domain Eukaryota; kingdom Metazoa; phylum Chordata; class Mammalia; order Primates; family Lorisidae; genus Perodicticus; species Perodicticus potto. Next base: position 31,191 of record CAUYRH010046946.1, read on the forward strand.
AAGGGGGGTTGGGTGGGATGGGCACACCCCATCAGGCCTGAGTATCCAGGCCTGTGGCTGGTCCCTACAGCAGCCCAGTTCCTTCCAATAAGAGAGAAAAAGAATGGCCCCTTTGGCATATAACCCCAAACCCTCTACAACATGCCTTCTACCTTTGTGTAAATAACCTAAACCCAGGAGGGGCTAGAATGCTCCTTGTGCACTGTGTCCACCCCCGGGAGGCTGCCAGACAGGTTCTCTTTGCCCCTGCCCTATTTCTCATCGTCTGACTGGAAGGGGAGGGTGGTCTGCCACCCCCGGACACTGGACACTCCCCTGGCTGTGCCTGCTTGGAATATTTCCAAATGAGAGCCAGCACGTGCAGGATGGCACAAGTGGTGGGGGAGGCTGTGACTTGCGTCTGTCAGCCTCAGTTCATTAAGCCATCCTGGCATCCAGACAACTTCCCCACTGCAACGCTGGCTTAGCCAGGTTGTGTTCTTCCCCGGCTTCTGACACACTTGGAATAAAACCTGTAACTCACTCAGCTGTGCTCACACTGGCCTTGCGGCCCTCCAGTCTGCCAGGCTGGTTCCTGCCCCAGGGCCTTTGCACATGTTGCTCTTCCTGCCCAGAATACTCTCACCCAGCCCTTCACCTCACTGACATCTTCCAGTCACTGAGTTCTCAGGCCAAAGGTCACTTCTTCCAGGAGGTTGCCCTGCCAAGAAGCCCCCTTCATCGGTTTGTCTTTTGTTCTTTTTTTTTTTTTTTCAGACAGATAAAGTGTCACCCTGGGTAGAGTGTAGTGGCATCAGCCTAGCTCACAGCAAACTCAAACTCTTGGGCTCAAATGATCCTCTTGCCTCAGCCTCCCAAGTACCTAGGAGTATAGGTGCCCACGGCAATGCCCAGCTAATTTTTCTGTTTTCTATTTTTAGTAGAGATGGGGTCTCACTCTTGCTTAGGCTGGTCTCGAACTCCTGAGCTCAGGCAGTTCGCCTGCCTTGGCCTCCCAGAGCGCTAGGATTACAGGTGTGAGCCACCAAACCCAGCCTGGTTTGTCTCTTTTCCCATGGCCTATGCTCTTTGCTTACTCCTGGCTGGCTTTGGCTCTGGTGGGAAGGGAGAAAGAGCAAAAGGGAACTGTTCAATTCCTGTTTCAAGCCTATGATGTTCTGAGGACACAGGGTAGGCACAAAGACACAGCGTCACCCTCCAGGAAGGCGTGGGGGTGGGTGGGAGGAGGCGCCACCTCAGGCCTGGGAGAAGAAGGGAGGTCTTCTGGAAGAAGCGACTTTGAAGGTGAGACAGGAGTAATGGGTAAGAGTCAGCACAGGGGCAGAGTAGGGCAGAGGACTCCAGGCAGAGGGACGAAAAGGCACAAAGCTTGAGGGAAAGTGTCCACTGAGGCCAGACGACCCCTTCCCTTCTTCCCAAAGATATGTGGGTCCTCAGATTTCCTCTGCCTCGGGGACAAGAAGTTTTGCCAGAGGGAAGAAGGAAGCTCCTTCTCATTGCCTTCTCTTTGGGAGCAGCCTGGGGCCTCTGGGGCTCAGGAGAACAGCAGGGAAGAGCCCCTGGGCTGGGCTGGCCCAGCCTGCCAGTGACTCCCTCAGCATGGATAATTGGGGTGCCCCTCCTCCCCTCTTTCCCACGGCCACAGCTTGCATTAGCTCAGGCTTCAGGGGTGTGTGGGAGAAAAAGCCGCAGGCTCCCACCCACCAGCCAGGCAGGAACTGGCAGAGAGGGCTAACAGGCTTCAGTCACTCATGAGAAAGACGAGGACCTCTAATAACAACTAAAAGGAAATAAATCAGAAGATCTCACCACTATGGGGCAGGGGAGCTGGGAAGGGCCTTTGGCCGAGTGAAGGGAGACACAGAAGGTGGACAGCAGCTCACCTGCAGACCAAGCTCCCGGGTCAGGCAGCGACTCTGCAGGGAGGTCGGTGTCTTCTCAGCACACCCACAGTCCCTGCCACGCTGAGGTTCGAAGCCCCCAGCTTCAGTTCTGCACCTGCTGGCCTGACTCACAGCACCCAGGCCCTGCATCCTTTCTGGGTCTCAAGAACAGAGAATAAAGCCGGGGCCCAGGTGAGGCCAGACCCGGGACAGCTGCAGAGAGCTCCAGGCCTGGCCTTGAATTCCACTGATGACACTGGAGTCCATTCGGTGACAAGTGTCAGTGGTCAGTCTGGAGCCGGGCACCCTGCAGGCACTGAGGTTTCTGGGGCCCGATCTCTGAGTCGGAACCCCGGCTTATCTGCTTCCTTCCGGTGTTACTTGACCTCCCTGTGCCTTGGCTTCCTCATCTGCTATAGTGTGGTAACAACGGCACGCTGCAGTGCTATCAGCGCCTCAGTACCCTAGTACTCTGAGAGGCTGCTGTAGGATTTGATGTGTGAGTCCATACACATGCAGGGTAGCACCTGTCACCAAGGACGGGGTTGATAGGTGCCAGCTGAAATCGGCACCTTCCCACCCTATAAGGGACCCTGACACCACGCAGGTGGAGGCTGTCCTGGGACAGGATATGCTAAGGCCGCTCGGATTGTGACTGCAGATGTTCTTGGGAGGCCTGATGGCCCGCGGGGGCTGGGAGAGCCACAGGGTGCACAGTGGGCCCCTGGTCTGGAGAGGCTTGCAGTGTGATGGGAAGAACTGACGATGAACAGCAAAATATGCAAGAAGAGCCACTTGTTCCCTGTGCTGTCCAGAGGCCTGTGAGGCCGGTAGAATGTGGAAATAAAGTTCCACACAGTCTGGGTTTTTCCCGGAGTCCCTTGACACCAGTCTCGCCAGAGTTCCCGCCAGCTTGCCCTAGAATCCAGAGGGTGCAGCTCAGCTATGTCCTCCTGGAACTCCCACACCACTGGACCCTGTCGACCAGCTCTGACAAGTTCTCTGGCTCCTTTGTAGGGCCCAGAGTCTCCCGGGGACCCCTCCAAATTGGGGTTGCTTGAGGATCTGTCCTGAGCCAGCCCTTTTCTCCCTGGGCCATCACATCCTCTCCCGAAGTTTCAGTCACCTTTTAGATGCTGATGACATCTGTTGGGTTGAATAGTGCGTCTACCCTTTCCCCAGATTTGAGGTCCACCAGGAACATCAGCATGTGAGCTTGTCTGGGAATAGGGCATTTGCTGATGTAAGTAGTTAAATGAATATGAGGCCGCACTGCCGCAGGAGGGGCCCTAAATCCAACGACTGTTTCCAGGGAATGCGAATGCGCTCAGGGAAGACCACTGCATGCAGCACCGAGGCTGACGTTGGCAGGTGACGGCTGTAAGCCAAGGATGCCAAGGGCTGCCGAAACCCACTAGCAGCTGAAGGAGACAAGAAAGAACTCCCCCCCTGAGCCTTTGGAGAAGGCTGATTTTGGACTCCCGGCCCTGGGACTCCCATGCAGTACATTTCTGTTGTTTTAAGCCACCCTGCCTGTGGTCATTTGTTATGGCGGCCCCAGGAAGCTAAACGCAACCCTCACTCTGTATCTCACCATGGTCTCCAGAGCTCCCCACCTGAGTCTCCCCCTGCCTCCCGCACAGCTCTTCCAAACAGACTCTCTCCCCTGAGACCGTTCCCTCTCCAGAATTCCTCATCTGCGGGATTGCACCACTGGCTGCCCAAACCAGATCCTCCCTGCCCTCCACCCCAGAGATTAGTGACTCATCAGCCCCTCACATTCTGCCCCTGAATCTCTCCTGGACACTGAAGTGACGTAACCAAGTGGAATGCTAGAACGCTTGATGAGACCCTGGCTTTCAAACCTAACGATCCAACCATAAAAGGCAGTCTTGGAACAACAGGGAACATCTAAATGCAGACTGGATAGTAGGTGCCACTCTTGACTTTCCTAGGCGCCATACTGTGACTATGGAGGAAACTATTGGCTGCACAGTGGCTCACACCTATAATCCTAGGGCTTTGGGAGGCTGAGGCAAGAGGATCACTTGAGCTCAGTTCAAGACCAGCCTGAGAAGACCTTGTCTCTATCAAAAATAGAAAAAATTAGCCGGGCATCATGGCAGGCGCCCATAATCCCAGCTTATTTGAGAGGTTGAAGCAAGAGGATCACTTGAGTCCAGGAGTGTGAAGTTACTGTGAGCTTTGATGCCATGGCACTTCAACCTGGGTGACAGAGCAAGAAAAAAAGAAGAAGAAAATAATGTCCTCACAGGAGGCGCAGGTGAGGAGTTCAGGAGTAAAGCGTCATCATGTCAGCGGTTGACTTCCCAAAGGTTCAGAAAAAAATCTCCCACCTTGCTATCTCTTGGGAGAAAAGCAAAAAGGAGACAAGTTAATGATTGTTTGGTCTAAGTGGAGAAAGGGTGTTGGGGCACTGCTCTTCCAACTTTTCATTAGGGTGAGGATGTTTATAATAAGGAGGGGGAAATCTTTTGATCCCCGTTCTCTGCCCTTGCTGCCTGCACTCTGTTGCAGATGGTCCCCAACCCCACCTGGCTTGTCTCTGCTCCAGCTTGCCAGCTGGGTCCCATGTGCCATCACTGCCGAGGCCCAACCCAAGGTCCATGCTGTAGTCAGAGTTCTCGCTCCCAACCACAGCTTCGTCATGTCCCTGCCACACTCCCTTGAAGCTGAAGCCTGCTACTGGGACTAAAGTCAGATACTTACATGACCTGTGATGTCCTTGGTTACCCCTGCAGCCCCTCACTACTCTCAACATCAGACTCAATTTTCCAGCTGCTCCCATCTGCTTTACTCACCTGCCTATCCCCTGCCCTGTGTGTGGGATGTGCTGTCTTCTACTTCACCTGCCCATTCCAGCTTCAGGGCTCAGCTCAGAGGCCCCTTTTCTACAAGGAGCAAATGTGCTCTTGCATATGACCTGTCAAAGCTTGTACACATGTTATATGGCAAATGCCTTCTGTAGGGGGCATCTTTCCCCCCACGAGGGGAAGGATTGGAACTATTTTACCACCATCTTCTACCCACCTGGAGAGGACCTGGTACATTGCAGGCAAGTGCTCTGATTTGGGTGTGTCCCCAAAGTTCACGTGTTGGCAACTTGATTCCTACGGGGCAGTGCTGGGACGAGGGTCCTGGGGCCATCACCTTCCTGAGTAGACTAATGCCATTATTGGGGAGTGTGTTCCTTATAAAAGGATGAGTTTGGCTCCTTTTGTCCACTCCCCTGGCCCCCATGTGCCCTCTGCCGTGGGATGACGCAGCAGAAAAGTCCTCTCCAAGTCCTTGATCTTGGACTTCCCAGCCTCCAGAACATGTCAAATTTATGCTCATTATCAATCACAGCACAAAATAGCCTGAGGCGGAATGCGTAAGTCAGTGATGAGTTTATGACTCATCATGGTGGTGGATATGTGGGTAGATGGGCAGTTAAATGGGCAGATGGAGGGTGAGTTGGTGAACAGGTATGTGGCGGGTGGAATGGTACTAACAGAGGCGCTGTAACTCTCCGGAGGTGGTGAGGGTCAGGTTTAACTGCGGGTGGCTTGTTAGAGGAGCAAGCGGATAGCATTTTAGTGACAGCTACAATTAAATGAGCACATCCTCTTTGTCGGGCCTCAGATCCAGCGCTTTCCTATGTGACCTCCCTTCATCCTCATGGAAACCCCTGGAGAGAGATATTTTCCCTCTTCCTAAGTCTCATTTCATTGGCAAACATTATCTCAATGGCATTTAACATTAAGTTCCACGCGCTCATGGTGCAGCATATGTAAGGTACAAAAGATAATAGTAAAAAACAACCTATCTCCACTGCTGAGGCCCCAGACTGTTGTGGACCCAGAAAGAACTCAGTAAAAATGGGACGAAGTGAATGGCACTGTACCGTGTAGAAGCTGAAGCCTAGTGAGGCTCAGGAAGTTGCCAATGCCCCATGGCTTGATAATTCAGCAAAGTTAGGGGTTGAGATTTGGTTCCCCTGACCCCAAACTTGTGCAGTTAGCCTGGTAGGAGAAATGTGGTGAGGAGGGCAGGCATGGTGGGGGGAGAGTCACAGACTCAGAGGCAGGAAAGTCCCGGCTTGTCCTGTGGGCAGAGTGGAGGGTTTGCATCAGGAAATAGGGATGAAGCTGAAGTTGGCACCGAGGCTTGGATTGCTGGCCGCAGGGGCAGGCACTGAGTGGCTGCCAAGAGCAGGGCTGAAAACTGTGGCCTGAATCTTCTCGAAGCTGGGAAGCCGGGTGGCCTGGGCGAGACCCCGGGGGGCTGATGCTTCAGAGTGGAATGAGGAACACGCACTGCAGAGAAATCAGCTGAACGTGCTCTTGCAGCTTCGGCTGGGACTTTGGGACCTTTTTCTACCTGCTCATCCTCACCAAGTGTTCACGAATCACCTCCTGGCTCCTGGAAGGAGCATCCATCCTGCCCACGTAGGGGGCCCAGTGGGTTCCGGCTATACCAGGGTTACCACCCCCTCCTCTGAGTGCTGACTCTAATTGTCCAGGTGCAGGGCCCAGCTGCTGCAGGGGCAGGGGTGTCTCGGCCCCTCCATCCTTCACCTTGAAGGCAGGGAGGGGGTAGGGACTTATCACTAGGAGTCCCACCTCCTGGCTCTGTTTTTGCTGCTAAGTAGGTCTGTGACCCAGAGCAAAGGTCCTTGCTGCTCTGAGCCTCAGTCTTTACCTCTATAAATGGGTTGCTGCCTTCTCTTTTCAGGATGCTGAGAGGAGTGAAGATGCACTGTGTGGTAGCTAGTCCCAGTCTCTCCTTCTTTCCCTGAGACTTGATTTTCGTATCTTTGAAACGAGGGTGATTGCTAAGGATAGTGGCAAATTGTGGGAAACTCTCAGCTAAGCCAAAGTTGAGTTTGGGCATAGGGCTGGTGGCCATCCTTGGCAGCTTTTACACCTGTGACTTGGAAGACAGCTTTGCTTTCTACTATACCAACACAGCACTTGGGATTTGCTTGTAAGGAGGAATCTTCGTGGGATACTGGGAGCCTGAGACCTGGCGAGGGAAATGAGGAACAAATAGCCCAGGCCCCTTCATCTGGGATAGTGGTTTTCAAGGTGGTCTGGGGGGCACCTGCCAGTAAGGGAGCAAGTTAGAAACGCAGGATGGTGGCATGCTTGTCATGGTGATCATGCATTCTACTGGACGTTTAATGGCAGTGGGGAGGGCAGGATGCCAGACCACTGTAGACATCTCATTTCGGGAGAGTGGAGAGGGCTGTTAAAGACGTGTGCTATACTGTACAAGCGGGACATCAGAACTGTGACACATCTACCCAAGGATGAACCTTGAGGACATTATGCTCAGTGAGATAAGCCAGACACAATAAGAAAAATACTGTTGTTCCTCGGTATCGGTGGGGGTTGGTTCCAAGACTCCCCCCCAAGGATATCGAAATCCTCAATGATCCAGTCCCTAATATAAAATGTTGTGCTATTTGCATATAACCCAAGCACATGCTCTGGACACTTCCAAATCATCCCTAGATGACTCACAATACCTATTACAATGCCTATATGTCACCTCATTTGTATTCATTCGACAGAGTACTTGGCACTTGGCAAATTCAAGTTTTGCTTTTTGGAATGTGTGGAATGCTTTCCCGGAATTATCTTCCGACCATGTTAGGTTGAGTCCAGGGATGCAGAGCCCATGGATGTGGAGGGCTGGCAGTACCGCATGAGTCAACCTGTTTGAGGTCTCTAGGGAGTCAAATTCACAGAGACAGGAGGTAGAATGGAGGTTGCTGGGGGCTTTGGAGAAGGGGGTTAGGACAGAGTTTCCATTTCATAACATGAAAAGTGTCCTAGAAAAGGATGGTGGTGTCGGGCGCACAGAAATGTGGGTGGGGTCAGTGCCCATGAAGTATGCACTTGAAAATGGTTAAAAGAGTTAATTTTATGCATATTTTACCACAATTTTAAATAAAGGTGGTTAGGGCATCAGGTTCAGAACTGCTGGTCCCAGTCTGATAGGTAGAGCTGCAGGGGAGCACAGGTGAGAGCTGTGGAACATCTGGTTAACCAGAGCCAGCTCCCTCCAGAGGCCTGGGGGTCGGGCCCACTTTCCCTCTGCCCCCACTTAGGGAAACAGGTATTTTCATGATTTTTTTCCTTTTTTTGTTTTGAAAAATCCTCTGTCACCCTGGATAGAGTGCTGTGGCATCATAGCTCACAGCAACCTCAAACTCATGAGTTTAAGATATCCTCTTGCCTCAGCCTCCTGAGGAGCTGGGACTACAAGTGCCCGCCACAATGCCGGGCTAGTTTTTCTATTTTTAGTAGAGACAGGGGTCTCACTCTTGCTCCGGCTGGTCTCGAACTCCTGAGCTCAGACAATCCATCCACCTGGGCTGGGATTACCACCGCGCCCTGCCTTTTCCATGACTCGTTTCCTGAGAAGTGACAGCAGACCAGGGGCCCTGGGGTGCAGGAGAAAGTCCATGCAGGTAGTGAGCCTATCTCAGCTTCTGTCCTGCAAAGGCCCCTCTTTGTAGACCAAGGAAACCACGGATTTCTAGTTCTCATGTTACTGAAGTACTGGCTGGATGTGACAGCTTGCTCGTGTCATGAAGAGACTAAGGCAGGGGCCCTGGGAGGAAACTGGTGCTTGTTCTGGGAGAGAGACAGCCAGGGCCTGGGGCATCTTCCTTCTGGAAGGACGCAGGGACACAGCCATCCCTGGAAAGCTCACTGGCCTCAGAGGGGCGTGACGAGGGGTCCTGCCTGCTGCCTCTGTTGGCTTTGGAGGTAGGAGCCAAGGCCACAGGTTGGGCTCTTGGGTCTGCGGGGGGTTTCACAAGAACAAGGAGGGTTTGTAGCATGGTGGGGGTATGAACGGAGGGATGTCAGGAGTCAGAGACTCCGGGAAGAATCCACGCTGTTGCTGAGCTAAGCTCACAGCTGAGACCATACAAATGAGTGGCAGGTAATGACTGATTAGGATGACAACTGGCTGAGGGCTCAGCACGATCATCCTGTTCCCACTTTATTGAGGGAAAATGGTTCCCTGAGCTCTCACACCATGTCAACAGCACACTCAAGCAGAGCAGAGGCCGCCTGCTCCCTGCCATCTGCCAGGAACAGCGTGGCCCAGGCAGGCAGACCATGCACACCTGCCTGAGAATGAATGAGTGAGTGAACGAGAGGGCCACCTCCTGCTGTGCCCCAACATTCTCCAGCAAAAGTCTCAAAGCAAGCCAGGGGTGGGGAGTTTGATTTTCCTGAAATGAAAGGGTGTGGCTCTCTGGTCCCACCCTGCCTCCCCTGGGCAGGAAGCCAGCAGTCAGGTTTATGTTCAGTGCAAACTGAAGCTTGCAGCAGAGTATTTCTGGAGTGTACACAAGCCTTATTTTAGCTCTCTAGGTTGCTCCTGTGCTGTGAGACGTCACCTCATCACCCACAGGCTCCCTGGGCACTGCCTGCTGTGAGATGAGGATGGCAGTGGGCAGCTTTCCCAGGGAGTATGGAATGGGCTGGGCCAGTTTCCAGGCCTGTCCCTCCTGTCTGGGATCTAGAAGTCTGTGCAGGGCAGGCTGGACCCATCCATCTGGCAGAATGTCCAGATGATCTGGACCTAGACCTCACTCCTCCATTTCCTACTGGGACTGCTCTGCTAGTCAAGACCCCCCATTTCCCTATCTGTGGACGGGACAAACAGTCCATAATTACAGTTCAAGGTTCCTATGAGACTAAAACAAGATGCTAGCCCTCAGTGAACTCTGGGGCAAATCAAACCAAACCAAAGCTACTCTACAGCCTGATCTAACAGCTAAGGTTAGTGTTACCTAGGTGGTAATATGAATTATTACACCCCGCCCCTCAGCCAAACTCAGTCAGAAAACTGAAATACTACTCTTAGGAGTCTAGTCGTTTTCTTGTTTTCCAACACACACACACTGGGTCTCTAATTCCGTGGGGCGCACATTTAATCATGCAGTTGTCCAGCTTAAAATGTTTTGCTGGCTCCTTTTTGTCTAGAAGACAAAATCCAAAACATTCTCCTTAATCTGCCTGGAACCAGCCTCACTCAACCACTTGTTGCCTCCTGAATGTGCCCTCCAACTCCATGCCTCCTGGCCTCAACTGTTTGCCACCGGGGTTTCCCGCTTACCCCATAAAACCAACGTGAACAGCCCCTTCCTGGGGATTGTACAGTCTTTGGCATCAGGAGCCTTGGGTTGAAGTCCAAGCTCTGCTTTCTCACTTGGCAAATCATTTCAGCTCACACTAGGGGGAATCATGCCAGTTTGTTTGCAAATGGGATGGCAGAGCCTGTCAGATTAAAGACAAAACCAAAAGCCAAATCTACCACTTGACTCCCACTGACATCATCACTGGCCTGAAGCAGGATAGGTTTTCAGTCTGGAGCTCAGCATTCCTGGGCACTCCATCCATGATCCACACACCTCCACAGAAACAAGCCCTCTGGGCTCCAGCTCTCCAGGGTGGGAGGTGGGAGTTGTCACCTGGGAGCCCAGTGGTCACTAGGGGTCTCTGCTGGAGTCCAGATCACCCCTTGTGGCCCTGGGCTGTAGAACCTGCTTGTCACCAGCGCTGACTCCTTCTGAGATCAAAGTTGGGTTGCAATGTCCCAGCCTGTCCTGAGCAATTTGGTTGCACAGGTGAGATGGATAGAGCAGATAGATAGCGCAGAGGACAATTAGTAGCACTTACAGCTGATGACTAAATAGCTCTTCCGGGAAGTCTGGGAGTTGGTGCCAGTTGTACCCAGCCCTGAAACTCAGGAGGAGGGACATGGGCATCTGCAGTCTGGACACTTTTCCAGGAGGCATCAGCTAGAGGGTGGACGAGGTGGGCAGCCCTTGGCTAAGAATCTACGGGGGAATCAACGAACAAATGAGTTAAGTGTACATAGTGCTGGGAGCGCAGCGGTGGGGTAAACATGGGCATTGGCCCTGCCTGGGGAGCAGGACCCCTGGATGGCCTGTGGTGACTGGGGGTCTGGGACTGCATGGAGGGCACCACGGGGTGAATGAGTTGTGGGTGGGGAGCAGAGGCCAGTCACATACAGCAGGGGACCCAGGGGCACACCTGGTCCCCTTGTGAGGACGGGACATCTCTGGCTCTGCCCAAGTCCACCCCAGGCCAGCCCTTTCGTGCCCTTGACCTCCTCACCCATAAGGGAATGTGAAACCCTTGGGCATAGGAATCATTTGCTTTTCCTGCCTGCAGGGAACTTGGGCCTCTGTGGGACTTTTATCATTTATTTATTCACTCAGCAAACAAATAAAACCTTTACCTGGAAGCCGCTGGACAGTGCTGGAAGCAACTCTCAAGGTGCCAAGCAGGGTGTGGGCAGGACCAGGTGCAGGGGGCCTGCTGCTGGAGAGGGCGGCCAAGCAAGTGAGGATGCCCTCAGGAGGTCATGTGAGCAGGTGAGATGGGGACAGAGGCTACCTGGTGGGTTGGGGGGAGAGCCCTGCTGTGCTGGGAACAGGGGTTCAATGTGCATCCTGTTTTGGGACTGATGCTGGAACCAGGATTTCATTGAGGGGCATGGGCACTTGATAGCTGGGTTTCTCCAGCCAGAAACCTCCTTGGAAGGAGTAACATTGTCCCAGACTTCCAGAGATAACTAGGTTTTTTTTTCTTTTTTTATTATTAAACCATAGCTGCGTACATTAGTGCTGGTTTCATTTACAATATGAAATATTTTCATCAAACTGTTTAACATAGCCTTCAGGGCATTTTCTTGTTATTGTATGAAGACATTTGTATTCTGCATATAGTAAGTTTCTCCTGTACCCTTCAGAGATGCACCATAGGTGTGCCCCACCAATTACCCTCCTTCCCTCAACCTCCCCCCTCCCCCCATATTCTTGTGCTATAGTTGGGTTATAGCCTTCATATGAAACCTATAAATTAGCTTCATAGTAGGGCTGAGTACATTGGATACTTTTTCTTCCATTCTTAAGATACTTTGCTAAGAAGAATATGTTCCAGCTTCATCCATGTAAACACAAAAGAGGTAAAGTCTCCATCTTTCTTTAAGTCTGCGTAGTATTCCGTGGTATACGTGTACCACAATTTATTAATCCAATCGTGGGTCGATGGGCACTTGGGCTTCTTCCACAACTTAGCAATTATGAATTGGGCTGCAATGAACATTCTGGTACAGATGTCTTTGTTATAATGCGATTTTTGGTCTTCTGGGCATATACCTAGTAAAGGAATTATAGGATCGAATGGCAGATCTATTTTTAGATCTCTAAGTACTCTCCAAACATCCTTCCAAAAGGAACGCATCACTGTGCATTCCCACCAGCAGTGTAGAAGTGTTCCCTTTTCTCCACATCCACGCCAACATCTCTGGTTTTGGGATTTTGTCATGTGGGCTAATCTTACTGGAGTTAGGTGGTATCTCAAAGTAGTTTCGTTTTGCACTTCTCTGATGATTAAGGATGGTGAACATTTTTTCATGTGTCTATAGGCCGTGAGCCTATCTTCCTTAGAAAAGTTTCTCTTCAAGTCCTTTGCCCACCCTGAGATGGGATCACTTGTTCTTTTCTCGCTAATTCATTTGAGTTCTCTGTGTATTCTGGTTATTAAACCTTTGTCGGAGGTTTAATATTTTCTCCCATTCTGAGGGCTGTCTGCTTGCTATACTTACTATGTTTTTGGCTGTACAGAGGCTTTTTTAGTTTGATCAGGTCCCAGTAGTGTATTTTTGATACTGCTTCAATTGCCTGGGGAGTCCTCCTCATAAAATATTCACCCAAGCCGATTCTTTCAAGAGTTTTCCCTGCACTTTCTTCTGATATTTTGATAGTTTCATGTCTTAAGTTTAAAACTTTAATCCAGTGATAATCTATCTTAGTTAATGGTGAGAGGTGTGGGTCCAGTTTCAGTCTTCTACAGGTCACCAGCCAGTTCACCCAGCACCATTTGTTAAATAGGGAGTCTTTTCCCCACTGAATGTTCTTAATTGGCTTGTCAAAGATCAAGTAAGTAGTTGGATTCATCTCTTCGTTCTCTATTCTGTTCCAAACATCTACCTCTGTTTTTGTGCCAGTAATATGCTGTTTTGATCACTATCATTTTATAGTAGAGTCTCAGGTCTGGTAGCGTGATGCCTCCTGCTTTGTTTTTATTTCTCAGTAATGTCTTGGCTATTCGAGGTTTTTTCTGATTCCGTATAAAATGAAGTATTTTTTCAAGATCTTTAAAATATGACAATGGAGCTTTGATAGGAATTGCATTAAAATTATATATTGCTTTGGGCAGCACAGACATTTTAACAATGTTGATTCTTCCCAGCCATGAGCATGGAAGATTTTTCCATTTGTTAACATTTTCAGCTATTTCTTTTCTTAAAGTTTCATAGTTCTCTTTATAGAGATCTTTCACATCCTTTATTAGGTAGACTCCTAAATATTTCAT